>KQ962764.1:53068-70202 GCA_001563735.1 Leucoagaricus sp. SymC.cos
GAAAGAGTCCAGGTGCTCTGGCGGTTCTGTGGGATACTGGAGAGCAAAGAAGGGGACAAGCACGCCTGGGAGACGGCTGGGGTCGAGGAGGGCAGCCATGGTGAGGGGAAGGAGGAAGAAGGGGAGGCAGGGGACGAAAGGGAAAAGCCTGAAGCCACGTTCGTTGGGCGAAAGCTAAGTAGGAGGCTGATTCAACTATGTACATAAACTCTTTTATTTATTCATTTCCACAATCATCCGTGGGAACATTCCTGTCTCTTCTCCTTTCCAATGTCCCAGCCGAACACAACCCTCTATATCAATAATCTCAACGACAAGGTCAACAAAGACGAGCTTAAACTCCAACTCTATGCGCTCTTCACCACATTTGGCAAAATAATCGACATCGTCGCCTCAAAAAGCGAAAAGATGCGCGGCCAGGCCTTTCTCGTTTTCTCTGATCTTGCAGGTGCAACCGCTGCTATGCGCGCCTGCGAGGGCATGATCTTCTACGACAAGCCCCTCGTGCGTTCTTTCCGGCTGTCGCGTCCTCGGTCCATCTGTACTCAGATTACTCCTCCAGCGGATCGATTACGCCAAGTCCAAGTCTTATGCTACACTCCGGAGAGAGGACCCCAACTTTGTCCCACCGAGCTCAGTGCATGCCAACCCTCGCTTGTCCGGTCAGCAGCGGCAGACAAATGGAAAGCGTCCGCGGGATGGTGACTTGGTGGATGGCGAGCGGAACGCGAAACGTGAAAAGTCTGATGACTCTGATGAGGAAATGGAAATTGAGGATGACGATGATTCGGGAGCTCAAAATAAGACCTCATGTACGTCTTATCGCGTTATTCGAATACACTTGCTTTACAATACGTTCCCCCAAAGCGACAACGCCCTCCACTATGCCTCAGCAGGTATCAATGCCCACTGCTCGTCTGCTGTGTACAAATCTGCCACAAGAAGTCACAGATGACGTACTTTCAGTGCTATTCCAGCAGTATGTGTTCACCACTTTCCGCGACTCTACATTCTTATCGTGTTTCAGACACCGGGGATTAAAATCGATCCACGTTACTTGGTCACCCACACCCAATACTGATGGTGTGCGAGTGAAAATGGCCCAAGTTCTCTACGAAAATACGGAGCTCGCAACGATTGCTAAAGAAGCGCTTGATGGCTTCCTTCTCAAAAAGGGCTGGGAAATGTCCATTGCATTTATCTAATCACCAAGTCTCTATGCCAAGACCTCTAACAACTTTTTCGCGAGCGGTTCGGCAGAATTGGGGTTCTGGCCTGTAATGAGTTTGCCATCCACTACGACGAATGCCTATGTTTGTACACGATGTATGTCAACTCATATGTCTGCGGAAGATAACACCAATGCATACCTCCCAGTCTTTGGCCCTCTCATAGGTGCCCCCCAATTCTTTGATTTTGTCTTCCAATAGCCAAGGAACCTCCTGTAGTACTGTCAAGAGGAATGCTTCCAGCAACTTCACAAGTCTGACACAGTACCTTAACTCCTCCAACTGCCTCCTCCGTGTTGGAGAGCCCCGTGACTCTCTTACCGGCGAAAATTGATTTACCGTCCTCACGGGCGCCGACTAATGCACTGAATCCAACGTCACTATGATTCATAATGCACATGTGAAACTTAAACCAAAACTCACGAAGGACCATGGCAAACAGCCGCGACAAATTTGTCTTGCTCCCAGAACGCTTCGACAAGCTGGGCACAGTTCGGGTCGGCCGACAAATCTATAACGGGACCATGTCCACCTATGAAGAAGATGGCAACATAGTCGCTCGCATTGACTTCGGTCAGAGATTTGGCTGCTGCCTGTTTGGCCAAGACTGTCGCATCAGTCTGGAAGTTCAAAGCCTGCGAATCCTGGGCTTCGATAGCGAACTGCGGAAAAAGTGGGTAAACGTCAAATTACCCGCTTGGAGAGAATATAAGTGCATACATTAACGCTG
Organism: Leucoagaricus sp. SymC.cos; assembly: GCA_001563735.1. Classification (NCBI taxonomy): domain Eukaryota; kingdom Fungi; phylum Basidiomycota; class Agaricomycetes; order Agaricales; family Agaricaceae; genus Leucoagaricus; species Leucoagaricus sp. SymC.cos. The sequence goes on from KQ962764.1 coordinate 55,028, forward strand.
TGTTGGTCGAGGGGGAATGTCTTTTTTGGAGACGCAAAGTCGATCTCAAATTTGTCCTTGAGAAGATAATATGGATGCGCGGCTTCCGATAGCCAGAACCCCTAATCGATAATCAAGATTTAGCAAATCCTGGGCTCGAGCGAGGTGAGGTTGGGCCCACAGTCTGAGCTCCGGTCAAGGTCTTGTCAGCAGAGGTGAAAACAAAGAGGATGCGGGGTGCCATTGCTGTTCTAAGGAAGAGCTGATAAAGTTGTTGAGACATACCGGTTGTCTGTCACACTCTTTATACCCGACTGTCTTTCCAGTCTCGTCATATTACTCATCCATCCAATCGTCGCCGTATTGTTTGTCATTTGTGAGCATCGGGCCGCAAGGCATCACACCATGACTAACATAAAAACATGACATGCTTATGTGCATCCTTGTGGTTCTCTCCTGGTCCCTTCCTGTTCCACTGTACAAGGAGACTTGAGTAATCTGTAGGGGTGCCAAAGTTCAGTTCAGAACTTCGGTTCAAACCTGAACTGATTGAACTGAACCAAAAGTTCAGTTCAGCTCAGGTTCAGGTTCAGGCTTTTGCAGAAAAGTTCAGTTCAAGGTTCAGCCTTGGAGGAGGTTGGCTGAACCTGTTTGAATCTATTTGGACCAATTATATAATCTATACAAATTGGTTAAGATTGTTGCTCTTTTTAGTTGTTTATTCATTATTATGGTCTCCAACTAATGTAACTAATATCATTATTGAATATATGAAATGATTATGAAGGAATAGCTTGAATAACAAGTGTAATTTAAAAATATGGCATTAACAAAAATTGAACCTAGAACATCCTATCACTAAATCAGACCATCATCAAAGATCTATTATCCATTAGACTAAATAGCTTAGAGTAAGCTCTGACTATTAAGTCACTATATCTAGCTTTATCAGTCAACTACTAATGAGCAATGCCTCCCAGACACATTCTACACATGTAGCAACAGCACTCTTGCTCTGTTCTGTCTTTATTGTATAGAGTGTAAAGATATATAGTCTATTTTCCAACCACAAGAAACTATTTTTAAGTGTTAGACATTAAAAAAGTCACTTTTAGAAGCATTTAGTAAAGCTGAAAAAAAGTTGAAAGTTCAAACCTGTTTGAACCTGAACTGAACTGACTGAACCAAGTTCAAGAAGGTTCAGTTCAGTTCAGGTTCAGGTCCAAGCATTTTCAAAAAGTTCGGGTTCAGGTTCAGGTTCAGGCCAAAGGAGGTCTGAACTGAACTGAACTGAACTTTGGCACCCCTAGTAATCTGTCAGCAAGGTTTTGTTGACCGAGATTAAGGCTGGTCGGTTAGGGCTGGTCAATCATACAGGTGACAGATAGTGTTATCCGGATAGTGCCCAATTACAGTAACATTTCCCAGGCTCCTGATTGGTTGGGATACCAGAGTGAGAGTTCACCGCTCAACGCCGCGGTCTCTCTCTTCAGATTTGGATCTTTGAGCTATTTGAAAAAATGGGAAAAATAGAAGCACAACAGTGCCAACACTATGGTCATGTTTTGACTGTTTTTCAATTTGAGCAAGCGGAGAAATTGACCTTTATCAATAAACCGATTATATGGACTCTGATGAGAGTTCTCGAGGCTTCTCAGAAAATGAATGCATCATATATAGGGGTGTACCCTTATGCAGAGCACCTCTGAAGTCTTAGAAGATGGTCTGGATAATCAGTCCTGAGCTTTCTTTGGTGATAGAACCCGGCCCTCAGGCCTCAGGTCCATCAGGTAATTCAGGCGCCCAGCGTTAAAAAAAGCGCCCTAACACGTCGCATTTGCGCAAGATTATCTAGTCTAGTTGATCTAATCATAATCTTATCATGCATGATAGAGCAGGGAACCGAAAGAATGGTATCCGATAAGAGACCACCCTTTCCATGTGTTTTCTCTTTGGGCTTAGTGGCTTGGAGGATACCACAATCTGGGCACTGGCGCGTCAGCGCCGAGCTCCTGCAGTGTTGTGACACTGGTTTATAGAGGTTTCACACTGTTTTGAGCACAGAAATACTATCGAAGAGGAGACTGTATCTAGGACTCTCCCCTCTTTCCTTTTTGGCGATTTCTTTTCTTTTCTTTTCTTCTTTTTCGTGTCACCCTTTTCGCTATCCAGCCGAGATTAGATCATAAGCGGTGACGTACGGCAATCACCGTTTAACCAAGCCAACAGTCACTCCGATCATGAAGCACTTCTACAGCTCAAGTGCTGCTGTAAACTCAACGTTGCCTTGTAACCTAATCTTTCATCATGTCCTCATTCTTCGGTCTGTGAGTGGTATCCCATCGCTCTCCCCTCCGTGTGGCATCTTTCAGCATCAACTCACGTCAGCCTTTCTGATCAACACGACAGGGGCAAAACGCGCACATTCAAACCGCGGAAAGACATACCAGAAGGCACGAAGCAATATCAATTACGAAAATATGCTGAAGCTACGCTTGTAAGCTTGTACTCTTCCCAAAAACCTTCATCTTCTCCGAACTCACCAAAGACCTTTTCGTAAACTTACAATGTTCTATCGAACGCCCATCGACTTTTCGATCGGCATCGACTTTCTCGGTCTCATTCGATAGGGTTCAGGAAATTTGAGAATGGCGGTCCAGCTTCCTGAAGGTGAAGATACAAACGAATGGTTGGCTGTCCATGGTGCGTCCGCTTCTGTTTGTACTTCCTTGAGTGTTCAACTCTGATGGATACTCATAATGCCCGGCTTTGGGCCATTAGCGGTCGATTTTTTCAACCATTTGAACATGCTCTATGGGACTGTAACGGAGTTTTGCACGCCTCAAGAAGTTTGTGCTCTGCTCCCTTCCACAGCTTGACTCTGCCTGATCAGGTGAACATTATAGTGTCCTGTTATGTCCGCAGGTCCTCGGTTCGTCAGCTTCGACCTCCTGCTCTCTTATTGACCGCGCTTACTGATATACACGGTGCCAGATACGAGTATCTTTGGGAGGACGGTGTCAAGTTCAAACGACCGACAAAACTCCCAGCACCGGAGTATGTTGATGCCTTGATGAATTGGGCACAGAGCATATTGGACGATGAAGCCATGTTTCCTAACAAGATAGGTGCGTCGACCTCTCCTGTATGTGCTAGCCTACAATTAAGCCTTTTCCCTACTCGATAGGTGTACCTTTTCCTAGGAATTTTAGGGACACAGTTCGGACTATTTTCCGTCGTTTATTCCGGGTTTATGGTCACATTTACAGCAGTCATTTCGATCAGATATGTGCACTCGGCATTGAGGGTTCGTGCTATACATTCCTTCATGAAAGTTGGATTTTACATCCTAACCTGATATCTTAACAGCGCATCTGAACACCAGTTACAGACACTTCTTTCTCTTTGTCCATGAGGTATGCCCTCTCTTCTTGATAAGCACACTCCTGTTGAACCATCTCTAGTTTGATCTCATCGACAAGAAAGAGCTCGCCCCACTGAGTGAATTGAACGATGCCATTCTCGCTGAAGACAAGCGGTAGAATATATGTCAGAACAATCCTTCCTCGTTGCGCTGTATTCGTATACCCTCTCCTCGCCTTCGACCCCATCGTTCCCTCCATGAAAAACATTTCCTTTATTTCAACCCACACCTCGAGTACATGTACCACGACTTCTGAAATGATCAAACCCTTGATGAATTCAAACTATCACAATTGGGTGAGAGGGTGACTTTCGTGTGAGTACTGATCGGCTACGAAAGCGCCAGGAATTGTCAACCGGCGAAGATAGTCTGGGGCAGTATAGTGTTTCCTATCCATTGGATCGACGAAACGTTCGAATCACCTTAACGCCTTAAGATTAGATGATAGGCGCCTCAATCAGCTAACAGATCGGCACCGTCGAGTGTCGCGGCCTCTGTCATGACACAAACAACGTACGCACTTGTCCCATCTGTTTGTACTCACAGGTTCGCTGGCTTTATGTGGGGTCCCACGTCCAGAAGCTTCTTAGAGATTCTTGACCCTACCCATGTCTTCAAACACTCCAGTTTCCAGAGAAGAACGCCTAGCACTACTTTCTCAGCAAGAACTTGGCTCAGGTTAATTGCGGCGTATTCCGTACTGTCCCCCTAACATCGTGTCTTCCGCAGAGTTCGATGGACGCCTTGTCACCGAAGAAGGTCTCTGGCAGAACGAGAACAGGGAAGATACGGAGAAGGCCCTACTTCAAAAGCTGGATCTCCGGATGTCCTTGATTCTCCTTACGTTTCCCGTTTGTGAGAGTCTCCTTCGATCCCAGGTAATGTCTAATATATTGATTTCAAGTCATCTCTCAGATGTCGACCGTTACAATGTCACGTACGTTTCCTCGTCCCCGCAGCCAGATCGAGCTCAGCTCAATCATAATCCAGTGCTTCCAGGTTACGTGGTTTTGAAGATGACCTGGGTATGAATGGACCCCAATTTGCCTATCCATATTCTACGTTAGATACATCATCCTCGTGAGCTCACATTACCTCGAACTCGCCATGATTCTATCAGTGACATGGACCTTCCTTCCAGAAATATGTTACTTAGTCAGATGAATAGACCATCAATTTACCTGTCGTGCTGTTTAATGGTTTCTGGTGCGACCACTCTTTTTTACAGGTTTGTTCTACCTCCGTCGTTGTACTATAGCCCTGCATTTGAATAACGTAACTTTCAGGCCTCATAACGTTCGCACCCATCGCCATCTCCACGGCGTTGAGGTAGCATCCTAAGAAACAACACATAGTTACCACGGTGCTCTACTGGCACGCAGCCTCCTGGGCTTTGCAGAAGTTCCTTTTTATCCCGGAGTGATGTTCTTACTGGGAAGATAGTTCAAACTCAACAAACTTTCTGAACGGATGGCCTACCTAGTCTTTGGGGGTCTCATCAATGTTGCATTCGGCTCTCTTATCGCTTCATTCTTACTGGATATCATAAGTGGTGTTCTCGGTACTCGGGCCTAGCGCTTATTATTCTTTGTCGAGAGGAGTCTAACCCTTCTAGCTGCTGGTGCAGCAATGTTCATCCTTCCCGATTTCCCTGAGACGAAGTCAGCCCATTGGCTTCCGCCTGCAGAGCGTACGCTAGCTAAGAAGCGGATGGCTGAATGCAGTGTTCAAGATGCTTCCGAACCTCCCACAGATGCTATCGCAGGGTTCCTTCTGGCCATTTCAGACTGGAAAGTTTGGTGCTTGACTGGGATCATGTACCTCTCAACAGCTCTCAACTGTGTCAACGTCTTTCATGATATATTTTTGGACACTAGCAGCAACTATCGGCTATAGTCCAACCATCTCGTTGTTACTCTGCGTGCCGCCGCGGCCTCGGGTGTATGGCTCGGTAGGCATTCCGACAAAACACAGGAACGTTGTTTCCATGTTGTCATCCCGTACGTTTGATAATTTCTGGATTTTCATTGGCGATGACAACCATGAATCCTACTGTCCACTATGTTTCCCTGTGAGTCGGTGTGATCTCTGGACCATCCTTATGTTGTCTGATCATGGTAGATTTTTCATGGCGCAGTCAAGCATTAGCAATGTGGTACTATATGCGTGGACATCTTCAACGGTAGGAGATCCCCCAGCGAAGCGTGCCGTTGCCCTCGCTCTCATGAATGCCATTGCTCAAAGCGCTAATATTGTTGAATCACATCTGTGGTTAAAGGCTTGGGGGCTGACCTGCAAAAAATCTTTTTCTATTTGTACGATGGCTTTTGTTGCAGCGGTCTGCATGTGCCTGTGCTTGCGAGAGGTACTGACGAGATCAAATCACAAAACGGATCTAGAGGATGAGGAGTATGGGGTGCAGACATCCGCGAGAGGTTGGAGATATCACATTTAGTCCAGCTGGTTTTATAGGTGCGTTTAGGTATCCAATAAAATCGCTGTTGTTCGACACTACCGTGGGTCTGTCAAGAGCTATATAGAGATCTGCGTCTGTAGGGGAAAGCGAGTCGATTGTCCCTGTGCCCGCTTGGTGGGTGATGCCGAGGTGGTCTATGCTTGGGGACAGCTGCCGCAACAGTCTAAACATTGTGATCACATGCCTGATGCAGACCTAAAGTTCGCTCGTCCTCATAGTTCAACCAATCTCATCAAACCATATTTGCTATAAAACAGCAAACGTTAGCATACGATCGCATAGAATCTCTTGACACGGATTCGCGAGCATCATAGGCACCAAATCCGAGTCTGTGTTCCAGTACCCGCCGTCGACAGCGAGCCCCGATGAAGAGGGTAGACCTCCCCTTTTACAGCACACTAACTTGGGTAAGGCACCTTGTTTCTAATAATACCGGGATTAACATTAATTTAGTCCCCATTGGTCTGTTGCCTAGCCACTCTGACGTTGAACAAGCTGCTCACCTACGAAGTGCAGGTGAAGAGCGAGACAAGTTGGAGAAAGTACCTCTTTAGAAGTTGGACCCCTGCATGTCCATTCTGATACCCACAGTCCTCCTCGGCTGTATGTCATGATCAAGAATATCTGGTCTCCTCGAAAATTGACATCCGTTCTAGACATCCGAGTCGATCGTTCCAATGCAGCGTATGCGAAGATAACTTCTACGCAGCCATGTTTCATGCTCATGCGGCGACCTAGTGCAGCCGGATTACACGGTCTTGAAGGGGTCCTCAAACTTGAGGGTGCGCAATTTGCCACCATATTGTCTGCCTTATATGCGGGGTACATTCCTGTGCATGATTCCGCTAGCATCTGCGGCCGTAAGTTTTCTCCTTGCCATGTCAACATCATGATTCCTTATGCCTCCCTGTTAGTCATTCTTCTCTTGCTTATATCGCTGGAATTCATTCCTTTCCTACCAGGTATCTGATGACTCATGCGATTGCCAGCGATGTATGCCTTCACGCATGGATATCGTCAACCGCGAGGAAACCTCCGGCCAAACGTGCTGTCACACTTGCCTTCATAAACACGGTTTCCCAAGTCCGTAACATCATCGGATCGTATGTGTGGAAAAAGGACTGGGGGCCTTCATACAAGAAGTCATTCGAGATATGTTTCCTGGCTGCGCTGACATCTATTTTTTTGTGTCTGAACTTGAGAAAGACCCTCAGGAGGTTGAATGGCGAGAGGGATTAAGCGGATGGAAATTGGAGATCCACGGAGAGGGTCTCTGATGAACGGTGGAGGTATCATGCTTGACCGTAGGTTGGCCGGTGACCCTTCTAAGTGTGAACAAATGTCATGGTTTTTGACACAGAAGCTCCCCCAGCCTTCCGTTTGGCGATTATAACCTTTTGTCCAGTGCGATGTCTTTCGTCAAGGGTGTGAATGAGGCATTGAAGTCGGTACTGTTCCAGGGTTCATCTACTGAAAACTCAAAGCAAACCAAGTAGACGTACTACAGAATGATTCGGTCTCCAAAGAATGATGCCGAGAACTACATGTGCATTGAGTTGCACGGAATGAGGCAAGAATGAAGCCACTCCTATTGGAGGTAAAATGCGGCTCATTTTGAGTTCACCGCTCCTGCAACCCTTGACTTTGTGTCTCTCGGGTAGACAAAACAACTTGGGGTATTTCATGTCCACCGACCCGACAGCCTCCATGCTTACTTACGCATTTTGCTCCTTGGATTCAATGTGTCGTTTCTAATGATCTTCGCTTGAGCGACGCATGACCAAGGGCATTGAATAGCCCCAATGACAGTTAATGTACTACGGTTCTCAAGAATACCAAAAGAGAGCATCTGCGGCCGGAAAGACGAAGAAGGCGCGATTTGATCCTGCTAGCCGTAAGAGGTGCAACTTTACGATGGTGCTAGACTTATACAAATGGCGGTCGACAGAAGAGGCACTTCAATCGAGCCGAGAGGGCATGAGAAACAGAAGCCTCTGGAGGATATCGAGGCGCCACAGAACTGAAGTACAGAACTCCTTGATCTCCTCAGTTATTAATAGGCATTACTCTACAGTTATGCGACCTCAGGCTGAGGCCTTGCCTCAACTCAGACAGCGTGTATCTCATTCCCTCTCAAAGGCGGTCGTAATGCCTAGGGTCGGGGTAATGGGCATGTGTATAATAATGGCATGTGTGTATGCGCACGCCAAGACTACACCTCTTTACATATTCTGCCTCAGCCAAGTGGAAAAGTCCGGTTGCGACATATTAACTCAGTTGTTCAACCATGTTCATTACTATGAGGCCTGATTACCGAGCAGGATATTGCTGGGCCACCTTGGCGAAGTTAGGGTTGGCACGATTTCTTGGATACAACAGGATACAACTCAATTCACTCCAACGAGCTTATACAAATGGAGCACCGAAAATTCATCTCATATGGCATTCTGGGACAAACCTTCATAACCTGAGAACTACGCAGACAAATGACCCCGGTTGTCTCAGATCCACTCAAGAAACGATGTTCAAGAACGTTCCTGGCTCCTCTTATATACACAACATGCATTCTATCTTGAAAGAACAAGAATTCAAGTTCAACGCTCTGTGAATGCACATCGATTGCTGGAGCGTTGCGACTTGCCTTAATCTGGTCTTCATATAACAAGCTATTCCATATACGCTATAGTGCTTTACGAAACCAGGATCCGTCGGAGCACCAGTCACAAATGGTGCGTGACAGAACGCTGATAGCATTTCGTGACGTCACAGAAACGTCATATCAAGTCGGTCGCAAACCCCTATACCTTCGACGTGATGACGACCAAAAGATTGAAAACAACCATTTACGACACAACAGAACCGAAGAAAGTTCCAGATACTAACAGGGAGATCAGCATGATTCATCGACACCCAGAAAACCCAATGTATATGCGAATGCTCCCAGCATTACAGGATACAACCACAAAATGTAAAGAAAGACTAGAAATACAGTCTCACTATGCATGTATGGAGACAGCGTGTATGTAATATAACATCCAGTGTAGAAGTCGAGACAGACATGATTTAGGGTATGGCTTATAAAATACCTACGGTCGTGTGAATGCAACGAGGGAGCCGGCGATAGTGTTACAAGGAAGCGGTGAAGAAAGGGCAGTTGGGAGTGAAACGGAAAGGCATGGAAATTGAGTGTCTGAGGCCACAATTCAATGATTTCCAGACAAGTCTAGCGGAAGAAAACTGGCTACGATTTTCGGCCAATAGCGCGAATTTGGTGCCTGGGGATGCCCCGACGATGGAAGGATATGCGCCGCAAAACAATATATGGAGTGGAATCAACGAATGTAGTGTCATAATTTATATCGTGCGCTGAGGCAAGCCTAAAGTCAGCCTGGGCGGTAGCGAGAAACTATGAAAACCGGACCTTTACAACAGACCATTGGACCACCAAGTTTTTTATTCTGTCCCTCAGCGCTTGTTGACACTGGTCGCAAGTCAGATGCTCTCCAAGCGGTCGTAAAGCCGATTCCATCGTGCTAGTGGACAAGTCTATATGCACTTGTTAGGTCTAGTTCAGATGGAAGAGTTGCATCACGGACCAGGTCTGGCATCCCAAGCGAGATATGCCGATGCCAACGCCCAAGCACGAGTCAGCTTTTTCTGTTCGTTAAAATCACACCAGGGTGTGGGCGCATGTGGGTGTGGCGGGGGTAATAATACGCGTTTTAAGGCGTCGGAGCGTCCGAAATGCAAGAAGAATAGGCGTTTTAAGTATACAGGTCCAATGCGCTCTGCCATCTCATCGCTGAGGGTGGCAAGAGGAAAAGACAAAAGGTGCGAAGACGTGGCCACAGCTAGCTCATACAGGTCATACGACGCCGCAAGAGCATAGAGTTCAAGAGGGAAAAGCGGGGCATGCGAAAGCAGTAGGGCGTATGTTGGGGTCGAGGGTACAATAATTTGTCTTGGGCACACGCCATAAACTGGGAGGCGGCTAATGGCGGTGACGAGGGTGGGGAAAGGCGGCGAATAATGGGCACAGGAAATATCGTAGATTATATGCAGGATAACGTTGAGGACGGTGGAATGCTCAGGGACCGAGAGCATGGGATCCTGACCTTCCTTTTCCCCTGGTTCCGGCGGAAGCAGGCTGTTGAAGTGGTTGCTGGAGGACGCCAGGATAATGGATGCGTGCACATAGAAGAATACACCGTCCGACGCAAGAAGAACCGTATCCGGTGCGAGTTCGTTAATTTGGGCACCTGGATAGAAAGTCGTGGAGATGGAAACGAGTGTTGTGCCCTCAGGGGGATCCTCTGTGACGGGCGTGCCGTCGTGAGATAACTGTTGCAATTGTAAGAGACGATAGAGAACAAGCCAGCAGGATACATACTGGGGGCGTTGGAACCTGAAGATTGCCAGTCTGGAGCACGGCGGTCTCAGTTGCCTTGTGCGCAAAGCTGAGGTCAAGGGGGTCCGCAACAAACTGAAGAACGGAGTCCCAGTCGGTGGATGCAGAAGGCTCCATAACGGGTGGTAGGGGCGGGAGCGAGGGAGAAAATGGCGAAGGGGAGATGGCGGGGGTAGGAGAACAGGCTGTGGAGCGAAATGCACAAGTGAATATTATGATTGGCGACAAAATCTATTTCGTAATCTAATCTTCGTTCGCTGACTTTGGGTCCTGCCCCCACCTCCCCAGGAACTGTCAGCAATTTTAGTTCCATCCTAGCCGTGAGCGCAAGAGCACATTTCTATACGAGCCGTTCCAATAATCCAGCACTCTACCAGAACTCGTCGATTGCCACTCTCCTCAGTCAAAGCGCTATAAACGTTATCTACCGCCGGCACTCTCATTTAGCATCTTCCTCAGGAACTGGTGCCTCAGCTCCGTTCGATCGTGATCTTTCTGTCTAAACGTACATACAAACCCAGGTGATGGAAATTCCGGTAAGGGTCCAGAGTCTAGACCCCCACCCCGACCCCGTTCCGTGAGAGTTTGGTGGCTTTGATCCAATCCGTTCCTCGTCCTTTTCTGTCACGAAGCTAACAGCAATACCCCCTCTACCGGCACGAGCCGTACGGCCAACTCTATGTGTATATTCTTCCGGTTCAGTCGGTAAGTCCCAGTTGATCACCATTGCTACATCTTCAATATCTAAACCACGTGCACCTACATCCGTCGAGACCAAAACTGGCACCACCGAAGCTTTGAATAGAGACAATGATGACAAGCGTTCGCGCTGCGTTAGTCGCGAATGGAGGGCTGTACTCCGTATTGACAAAGTCTTGAGCAGGTTTGTGAGGTACGCTGCTGTCCTTGGTTTTGCACAGAAAATAATTGTCGACGGTGGTTGCTCCAGCTCCTCGTCTGTATGCTTCTGCTTAGCCCGTGGCTTATTTTGCATCCTCTTCACGTTTTTTATCGGTTCTGGCGGCGCTCGTCGTAAATACAGCGTAGATTCCGGCGGATTGCAAAGTAGATGGAAGAGGTAAATCTCCCTCACATGCGAGGGCACCAGAATGTAATGTTGTTTCAGCGTCGAAACCGTTTCCACGCTAATGAACTTGAATAAGGAGCTTTCAGAAACATATAGCTACAGGCAGACTTACGTTTCAGTCATACGATGAATGAAGGGCTTCATCTTCCCGGGCTTTGGAGGTGCATCTGCCACTGAATCAACAGAGGGTGTCCAGGTAGCAGTGAATAGGCAGGTCTGTCGATCTTTCGGCAAAATATTGAATAGATGCGATAGTTCGGGCGCAAACGTTGGCGTGAGCAGTCGATCTGCCTCATCAAGAACCTAGAACCACTGCTCTTCAGAAATTGGCTCGCTGCAAAACGTCGAATATCATACCAGGAATTTCACCCGCGATAGATTCCAATCTCCACTCGTGCTTCGCAAATGATCTACGATTCGGCCGGGTGTGGCAATTACCACATGTGGGCGATGTTCGAGCTCCAAAGCTTGGGCCATCATATCCATACCGCCAACCACCACCGCCGTACGAATATTCAATGCTGCACCTAGAACAGCAAATTGCTCAGAAATTTGGAAAGCAAGTTCTCTTTTATTCAATGAACTGTGAATATGTGGTTTCAACGCAAGATGGATGTAGGACCCACCGAGTTGGTGTCAGCACGAGAGCGAAAATGCCATAAGGATCCACAGATAGTTTCTGGAGAATGGGGAGAGCAAAGGCTATTGTCTTTCCTGAGCCTGTTTTCGCATTACCGATACAATCTCTGCCTTCCTCATTGTCAGGGTGATTAAGTGTATCCAAGTTGGTCAACTGCTCACCTGCAAGTAATGGTGGTATACATGCTGCTTGAACTGGAGTTGGAACTTTTATTGACATGCTTGTTAGAGCGGCGACTAATGCGGGTGAGATGCCAAAGGACGTGAATGATTTGACAGTATCTTGTGGTTTTCTGGGCGAAGGTTGTACGTCTTCAAGTCCCTTCTTCTTTACGAATGACCCTATCCGATCCCCCACTGTGAATGCTGGAAAATCCGCCTCTGCTTCCTTCTCCTCCTCTTCCTCCGCTTCACCTTCACTTTCCTCTGTCCGTCTTTCCTCTCCCCCTTCCTCGTCGCTCGACCCCTCCGACTCTCTTTCTTCGCTTCCAGCCAGACTCTCGTCACTTCCATCCTCGTCTTTAACTTCATCATCAGAATCCAATTCAGCTCTGGGTATATGTACAATCTTCCGTCTCTTGGTCGTCCTATCGGTCACTTCAAACGAGCCTTCCTCTTGTCTCTTCAACAAGTCATCTATAGTAATCGGTCTCTTCTTCTCGGCTTTCGACGACGATGAAGTTCCAAGGCCACTAGAAGGCATTTTCCAATTTTACTAGTCGAACAGTCCAAGAGAAGCAGAATGCCAGACGGCAAAGGCATAGAAGGAAAAAAAAAACAACTCAAATGATTGTGTGGTGTAACGGCAATGAAAGCGTTAATAACTTTTCTTGATGTGATGTGATGCGGCGATTTCCAAATTGAACATACGATCAACCGATGGGCCGGCATCCCTTCCTATTTCAGTTGTACATCTTCCGAGCAGCTGTTCCCAAGATTTTGAGGCCTTTACTAAGTACCTAGCCTGAGCCTCTTTAGCAACACTTTATTTGAGCCCGTTGCTTGCAGGGCCACTAGAAGGCATTTTTCGATTTTACTAGTCGGACAGTCCAAGAGAAGCAGAATGCCAGACGGCAAAGGTATAGAAGGAAAAAAAAAACAACTCAAATGATTGTGTGGTGTAACGACAATGAAAGCGTTAATAACTTTTCTTGATGTGATGTGATGCGGCGATTTCCAAATTGAACATACGATCAACCGATGGGCCGGCATCCCTTCCTATTTCAGTTGTACATCTTCCGAGCAGCTGTTCCCAAGATTTTGAGGCCTTTACTACCTAGCCTGAGCCTCTTTAGCAACACTTTATTTGAGCCCGTTGCTTGCCAAATCTCGCCCCTTACGGTCTTAAAACCTGATGCTTTCGACTATAAATTGGCAGTAAATTGGAAAACCAACGGGCTTGGAATGTCGCCGAATAGTAGGTTTGACACCTCCAGCGTTTATCACGACATAGTGCGGCAATGCCTTGGGAATGTGATTCAGACTCCCAAGATAAATAGGACGAGGATGAAGCCAAACATCACGTCAACTCTTTTGCCATGTCCTCCTCAACACCGCGAACCGGAGCAGCAACGTCTATGTCGATTACGGACTTGAACGCTAAGCTCATCACTTTCGATACATCCTTGTCATATGCAGAGGTCGTCGCGCGTCTGGACGAAGCTGTGAATAAACAAGACTCAGGTGGTATTTTGCTCAAACTCAGGAATGCAAAGAGTCGAGAGGAGATTGAAGAAATTATTGATACGATCACTGGACTCGAGAACGACTTTCTGTAAGCTCCCCGGATTTTGTTTCATCAAAGTGGAACTCTTGCTCACGGTCTATTAGATATTTCCTCGACATACGACATCATCCCTGGCTTAACACCTACTACCAAACGACATCTACACCCTCTACGGTTTTGTATACAATTGGCAACCCACTTATAGCGCAGACGATACTCCGGCATGACCTTCGTGCTGGATTATACATTCCACCTCGTTTGTTGGTTCAGGAGAAAAGCGACGGGAAGGGTACGTTACTGGTGTACCAGCTTCCGTCGTCTGTTATGATAGTCCCAGGAGAGGGGAAGGAGAACGAGGAGTTAAAGAAAGCGGTGGAGAATCTGGATAAGAAGTTTGAGACTTTGGCAAGGAAGGTGGTTGGAATGGAGGGGAAGGGGAAGCTTTGATACGGGGTCGGAGGGAAGAAGGGAGTTGTGGATTAATTAATAAAGCGTAATCTTGTGTACTTTTAGTTGTATCTGTCTTCTAAAGGCTCATCTATTCTCTATGATCATATATGAGGTCAGAGATAACGACTGAGAAAGATTAATTGCTCACATGAATCGTAATGTATCCATTTTGACTCTGCGGCAGCCTTTCGTGCTCGGTTCATCACTGCAAGTCCTTCTCTCTCCTCTACGATCTCTTCCATCAGTATGAGGTCAACGCCTTCCTGCTCTAGGGTCAAAAAGCCATCGAATAAACGTTGCGCAGCGACTGCTGGTTCAGCAATTCGTCCAAGGGTATATTTGTGCCACTCAACACCATCGTGCAATTTAATGCACCCCCAAAGCTTGGAATCGGTAGGTGCTAACACCCCAACTTTGGCTTTGGTATTACTGGTGCTTTGAAGAGTCGAAAGGAAAGAAGCGGCGGACGTGGGTGCTTGGCCAGGTAGTGGTCGTGTCGATGTGCAGAGTAGTGTAACGGGGACTGAAGGCGAATAATGCCGATACTTCATCCCAGGCGTTGTCGGTGCCTGTTCCATAGCTTCATCATTGTAATCCCGTTTATGCACAAGGACCTTTGGAATCACGATACTTTCATCTTCCTTGTCTCCGACCAGTTCCACCTTAAGCGCATGCTCGATTTCTTCTACAGTTATTCCCCCAGGTCGTAATACCCGGATGTTTCCATCCTCATGCAATCCATCAACGACTGTACTTTCCAATCCGACATCACATGCACCCCCGTCTAAGATCAGAGGCACTTTGCCATTGAGATCACGGTAAACGTGTTCTGCTTTCGTTGGACTTGGTTTTCCGGAGGTGTTTGCGCTAGGAGCGGCAAGTGGTCTATTTGTCACTGCAATCAGCGCACGCGCCACGGGATGCGAAGGCATACGGACTGCGACCGAAGGTTGACCCGCTGTGATTATGCTCGGAATCACATTTGG
>KQ962764.1:70310-114571 GCA_001563735.1 Leucoagaricus sp. SymC.cos
GCTCCAGGCCAGAAGTGCTTCATGAGCGCTTGGTAGGCTGGGGATATTGTGCAGCCCTTGAGGAGGAGGGATTGGAGCATGGTGAAGGAGGATACATGAACGATAAGGGGATTATCGGCTGGTCTGCCTTTGGTGGAGAAAATTTTTGTTGAGGCATCCGCGTTGAGTGCGAGTGCGCCTAGGCCGTAAACTGTTTCAGTGGGGAAGACGACGACATCGAGGCTGTTGAGGTGCTGTGCAGCAAGAGAGAGGGCATCTGAAGTTTCCGGGCAAGTTATCTCAGGAAGATCTTCTCCTGAGAAAAAAGTAATCGCGGCTGAGTTACAGCTGAGTAGACGAGTTTGAGTGGAGAAAAAGTATCGTGCGAAGGCCTGGCGGAGAGTGCGCAGAATAAACATGAAGTACGTGAACAGCATGTTCGTGTGTGTGTGTATTTGCAGTGTGCTTTGTTTTCCTTTCACCCGCAGAAATCACCGGCTTCGATTTTCTCGAAAACGAGTTCTCTATTCTCTATCTGTCACACGTTGTTCGGGTATAAGATACATAAAGCCATTTAGGTTATTCAGACAATCTTCTTTCACATGTGCCACATGAAATGACTCCCTGAACGACCACGGCATCCACTCGTCTAAGCGAACGAGTGGGTTCCAGCCCGGCAAGAGCGACATTCGGAAAAGCCATTAGGTCCCTTTGCGCGCTACGGCCTCAATTACTCTGCTTCTTTGGGAACGTCCAAGCCAACACGGTTGGCCGTCTTGCGGATACGCTCCTCTTCAGTAAGAGAAGTGAGTGGATTGTACCTTTCAATCAGAATCTGAGAACAAGGTGAGTGAGGCGGCAAGCAGATGCGAGCAAAAAGACGCGCCTGGTGTTCCCGCTGTGACTTTAAAAACAAGAGGGCATTGTTCACGTCCTGAAAGGTAACGTCGCTCTTCGTCTTTCTTGATTGCTCCACCAGGGACCGGAAGTTGGCGACAATTGTCGGATTGGGTTTCATCGGTGCCTGCGGCCCATGAATTCGTGTATCTTATCATGTGGCGAGATACGTACTGCTTTCCTGAGCTCGCGCAGCAGTCCACGATAAACGCGAGCGTGTTTCGAGAGCATTACACCGACGACTTGGCTGAGTGAGGACGGTGCTGCAAAGCGCGAGAAATCCGAGAGATCACGTGGAAGACACGGTCATTATTCTTTGTTCAGGGGCCGATGCCTTAGTACAAAACTTGGAAACCCTGCACCTTGGTTTATCGTCTTTTTCCCTGTACACGGCTCGTTACCGCGACACACAATAGTTCGACGCATTTTGCCACGGACTAAACGTTCACTTTCTCCCTGTATTTATATGCCCTGTATACCACACGCTTCCTGTGGCCACATTCCTCTTAATCTCGTTCCACTATGCGCATTCGGTGTCCAGATACCTCACCATCAAACTCCTTCGCCTTTGTCCCCACCCCAAATCCAACAAGCAATCCGGTAGCCAAGCGGCGCCCGCCTAAAACGGTAACGTCCTTCAATGCCCTCGCGAAGCCCGCGGTCATCTCATGAGTCTATATCCAGCGGAAGAAGCTCGAACCCCAACCCACCCAGCTCGTAGCGGTCCCTACGCTGCGCAGATCATCAAGCTCGCTGCGAAGAAGAGAGCAAATTCCGGGAAAGCTAAAAAGAACAGACTCCGCATCCTTAGCGGCCAAGAAAGAACAACGCCGTGGCGATACGCGTTTCAAGACGGATAGGAAACGACAGTACTCCTTTGTTTATGCTGGCAACGTAGGTCGCATTCGCCGGTGGCGCATCGCGTCTCGTCTGCTGATTTCATTCATTGACAGCTCAAGGCCACAATCACCGAAGACCAGCTGCGAGCCAGATTTTCAGCATGCGGACCCATCATCAGAATAGTCATTCGATGCAGTAGTGGCCAGCCCCAGATGACTTTTGGAGAAGGAAAGCCACGCGCGATGGTTGGTCCTCGGGATAGGAAATATGCCTCGATAGAGTTCAGGGACTCTATGGGGTATCTTAGGGCTCTCCAGTTGAATGGGCAATTACTGGACGGCGTAGAAATGATTGTATGCCTTTCTGTTGTCAGGCGCTAGACCATTTTGATGCAAACAAAAACGCACAGGTCTGTACCTCCGCCGCCGATCTGCCAGAGGCAAAACAGACAGTCTGCACACCAACAGGCAGAAGCGCGCCTGCCCAGCCACCCCGGATACCCCACAGCCCAAATAACAGCCCAGCAATAAATAGCCCATACAGGTGATTGCTATTCCTGACATTTCTCCTGTGGCTTCTGATCCCTTGTCTGGGATTTCCTGTAGAACGCCTGCGCCAATACCCATCGACATACCCATGGTTCCAAATGAGAAGCTGGGGTGGAATTCCAAGCCGCCAGATGGGCCGGCACCGACAGAGGGGGATCGATTCAGGTTTCTGGGACTATCGTTTGCCAAGTGTATTATCTAGGATAGTGTATAGTTTGATAATGCAATTGAATTCTGGGAAGAAGAGTATTTTAGGCGCAGGACATGTGGACGGTGTTCGCATCAAATCAGGCAAGGCCATCCCAGTTCTCATCTCTGCCTCCTCCCACCTACTTCCCCGGCCGCTGCATGGAACACCTTTAATTTTCTCTCCGGGAACTGTCAAAGGTCTGTTGCTCGACGCTCGTTGCCCCCGACACCGCTGACTCTCGGCGAAATCAGTCGTTCTGCCGTCTGATTGTTGCACACCAGTTGCCATCCCACCCCCTCGACCATGGCCAGGAGTGCTGCTCTCAATCCTGCCTCCATGCCCTTCTTTCCCGGTTCTTTAAGAGGCAGTGACACGGACGGTGCTATCACCATGGCTCTGGGGCACCAGCAGGACAGATCCTCCCTCTCCTCTCTCTCTGTCTCTCCTTCAGAGTATCGGTCTGCCAAGTCTTCTCCCAGCCCATCCATAGACAGGAGTGACGGTCTCCGTCATCAAACCTCTCCTGGCCCACTTGACGGCCTTCGACGATCACCCACCTTCCGGCAGGTGGATGCCGCCAGGTCCTACCCCAATATTGAGTCCCGAGCGATCAGAGAGAATAGCATGCTTGGAACTCTTGAGTCTCTGCCAGAAGCAGACGACAATCAGGAGAACGGCGCGCTTACGGCAGACAACGAACCCGGCTCAGGAGCACAAACTCCCAGTTCCTTCGTGTCATACAGCAGACAACGAACCTGGCTCAGGAGCACAAACTCCCAGCTCCTTCGTGTCACCCGTCCAACAACCACAGGCGGGACGTGAGCGTCTAGACACCCCACCTGTCGCCGTTGCGTTTTCCAACTTTTCGTTCACCGGTGGTCAGCGCCTCTCCGCGTCACCCGTGTCGTCCTTGGGATCTGCGAGCCAGTTCGCGGGTAGCACAGAGGGCATGGCGCCCAGTTTTGATGCCCAGCTCAAGACTTCATCGTTTATGCATGATCTCTTGGATCGGCTCGTTCGCTGTGAATACAGCACAAGAGAGATTCAGCGGGATCTCAACGACATTCAACGCAAAGTCACTCTCCTTTTGGAGCGTGCTTTGACCACCAGCACCCAGCTACCTGCGCAGCCCGAATTCAAGGACCCGTTTGCAAATGGAAATACGCTTGGATCAGCCCCCTCACAACCTCGTCCATCTATAGGCAATATTGCCCCCAATCAACAAGCACCACCCCTAGAAGACATGCCTACGATTACTCAACGACTCAATGCCTTAACGACTTCAGTTGGTCAACTTCTTGCCTTGCAAACTCAGCAAATGCAGCAGACTGCCCACCCCCTCGAAGCTAGAAACTCTATTATTGGCCTGGGTCCTCCCCAGGATATTGCACCAAACCAACTAGCATCTCCTCCAGCTCTTTCCCCGCCGAGTTTGATCGGCCATACTCTGTCTAACCGCCCGGATTTGAGGCCCACGCCCCGTCAGCAACCTACCAGAACTTGGTCGTCTGGGACGCTTGATCTCCCCAATCGCGCCTCGGAGTCCGCCATGAGTAGGCAAGAGCCGAACCTTCGTGACAAGTCGCGCCGCTCAGTCTCCGGTTTACTTCGCCGTGATTCGTCAGGAGTGAGTGTGATTTTGGGGGACTTGCCTTATTTCGGCCTGCAGTATAGTGTCATGACTAACGGTATTTCTTTACTAGATCATCGACGCTCAGGGCGATTATGGGAACCGTGATAATGGTCCTATCGTTACCAAGTGGGATCAGCTGCAGCTCGCTCCAGAATTATTGCGGTCATTGAGTAAATTTGGGTGTGTGAACGATCTGGGGTGCTCTTTCCTTCCTTGACGACTGACTAATCTAATAAGAGTGGGCCCTCCAAACAAAATCCAGCAGCGCGCTCTACCTTTCCTTCTCAAAGGCGCTGACATAATTGCTCAGGCGCCTCCCACTCAAGAAAGAATCGCAGCCTATGTCATTCCAGCTATCCAGATTGCTGTCACCAATATGAGCGTAAGGACTCCCCAACGAGGACCTATTGTGATCATGGTTTCCACCACCGTGGATCAAGCCACTCAAGCTCAGCGTATGATACGGGATCTTGGCGGGCCCATTGGTATTAGATCGGCACTTGGTGCTGGGACGAACATTGTTGCCAGCGACCTCGCACAAGAGCTACGACTTCTTCAACAGAACATACCTCACATCATCTGTGGAACGCCGCAAAAGTTACACGCTTTATTCACAACGCCTGGCGGACTTATAGGATCTGAAGTTCGCTTCCTGGTTCTGGATGAAGTAGATCAACTGATCGCAAGGAACCTTCATGACTTCGTTTTCAATATCGTCAAATTACTTCCGCCCCCTCGCTCTCGTCCCGTTAGCACGAACACACCTAATGGGGGTTCCTCAACCAACGGCTTGCCTCCGGCTTCTCTCCTTGATGCTACTATGACAAATTCAGGCCGCCGACTCTCCACGATCCCCGCTACATCGGGTCAAGCCGATGCTTCGGGTCCTATTGAACGCCAAACCGCACTGTTCTCGAACACGGTCCCTCAAGACGTACTCAACCTCGCATCAGCAATCCACCTCAAAGAACCCGTCCGTGTTCTCGTTCGCAGGGACGGCAACAATTCCAACCCCGAAACATCTCAAGGCTCTAGAGGTCTCCGCCAGTACTACCTATATTTAGCCTTTACTGCTGGGAGTCGTGGCGACCCTGCTGCCGCTACCAGCAATGGAGGCCTTGGTATCATTGGATCTGGCAGAGGTGGTGCGACAAGTGCGGAGACCGCACAGGCACGCGAGTGGAAACTAGATGCGCTGGCTGATTTATTTGATGACATTGAGATTCCTCAGGCGATCGTTCATGTTGGCGGGATGACTACGTTGGACGCTGTCGTGTACAAATTAGCCAGTCGCGGATTCGAAGCTGTTCCTTTGGTGAGTCGAGGTGACCCGCTGGGCTGGATGGACACTGAGAATTTTGAATCAGCATGCTGACATGAATAATGGGACGAAATTGGCCGCAATAAACAAATTTAGAAGCTCAGCGACAGCGGTGTTGCTGCGACAGTCCCCGATGAGAGTTTTGGTGGTTTATGACGTCCAAGTAAAGTCTCCAGAGGTGCCACATGTTCCCCTTGTCGTCAACTATGGTGCGTAACCCTTTTTCAGCAATGATTTGAGACTGACAGGAGGAGCTTCTGCAGATCTTCCCAAGGCTGTTGAAGAGTATGCTCATCGGTAGGACTCTTGCCTTTTTGTTCTGATCGCTACACTCTTAATCACTGCTGTCTAGGGTTGCTCCTGCAATGGCACCCAATTATAACCGTACCGGAGTCGTTATCAATTTTGTGACTGCCACCGGCGGCGATGTCGAAATGCTGCGATCCATAGAGTGTCATTACAAGTGGGTCCCTTTTTTGAACATTGATCGACTCTACCATACTCACAACCTACGCCTCTATCGATTCAAAGAATAAAATGCGTAAGTTTAGAACGCTACTTATTTACAGAACTCGACTGACATAACTCCGACAGCCTGAAGTTCCTCTTAGCCCTCGTGATATCTTCCTAAACTGATTGATGATTATTCTTGTGTTGTATCCTTACTACCAAGCGCACGTGTGATGCTGTCGCTCGATTCCCCTCATTTTGTTTCTGCTCTACTTTTTCGCAATCCTCTTAGTTCTGATACCCCTTATTATCTCTGACCAGATCTGTTTCCTTACTGCCACAGATTGGTGGCGCCTCGTGTATACTTCGCCTTTTTGCGTCTTTGAGCGCTCTCTGAACGACCCCACTGTATAGCAGAATTTCGTTTGCCTTTCCGCTACTAGCTACTTTGGAACCGATCTAATCATGGACCTTGTATGATCAATACCTTCAATGTACCATCTTCGCTGCAGCTAGCAAGCTCTTTTGCCCCTTTACCATCCTTT
This sequence comes from Leucoagaricus sp. SymC.cos, assembly GCA_001563735.1. NCBI lineage: Eukaryota > Fungi > Basidiomycota > Agaricomycetes > Agaricales > Agaricaceae > Leucoagaricus > Leucoagaricus sp. SymC.cos. The sequence goes on from KQ962764.1 coordinate 76,714, forward strand.
TGCCCCGGTCGCCAACTCAACCGGTGGATTTGATTGACGTGAGCAAGACTGAATAACCGGCTGGATGAGGTACGTCCAGGTAGTGATGGGACAAGTTGTACGCACCCTATGGCAATCGTGGTATCGAGCGTCCAAGAAGTGGGGTCGGAGGTTATATTGAAGAAGATCTGGATTGTGCCATCCTCAAGGCCTACTGCCAACTTGCGCCTTAAAAGGAACATTAGCTCACAACACCACCAAAAAACGCCGAAGCTTGGAACACACCTGTGGTCAGAATTGGCAGGGGAAAAGTCTATAGCGGTTGCTGGGGATGGAGTTTTTATTGTGGCTGTCGCTGAGTATTTCTTATCATGCTGTGCCCATATTTTTACCTTGCCGCAAGATTTAATTTCCCGTTACTGACTTGATGAATGAGAGGATCGACATACCGATTTATCGCGGGAAGCTGTGGCAAACACATCCCCCTCCGCTGACCAAGCACAGTCCCAGATAATGCGGGCATGGGGTTTGTCCGCTGCGATGGGAGTATATCCTAAAAACAGTTGTAATGATCACGTTTTATGATGCCTATTAATCGCCGATACCTTCATTATCCTTCATTTTATATAAGTGCCATGTTCGGTCCCTTGAGACGGATAATATGAATTTATCGTCAGGACTGAAAGCGACCCTTGTCACTGTCAACGCATGCCCAGCAAGGGGTTGTCCAACAAGCTTGAATGTGTTGGTTTCGTACACTCGGATCACCGCGTGTTCGGGTGAAGTTGCTTTGCATGCCGTAGCAATAAATTTGTGGCTGTAAGACACCGCAAGCGTTATTGACTAACATAGTCATATGCATTCATTCAGTATCACTGCAATGGGAGATACCAAAAATGATACTGACTTCATAGCCGTGACCAAAGATTTTCTCTATTTCTGGCCACAATGTAGCACCTGCCAGCTCGCCCTCGAATTGCCGTCTTGTAGAGGGCGCCAACACTGGTGCAACGGAAGAACCTAAAATTCCATAAGTTTTCACCGTGTAAAAACAGTTGCCCTCGTACCGTCTCCAACAGCTTTGTTTGATAACCCGAGTGGAGGGACGCTAGCACCAGCAGGTCGGTTCTCCTGCATTACGATAAGCTCATCAAGAATCCGCGAACCTTCTCAGGACTAGGTGATGACCTCACCTCATTCTCAGAGAAATAAGCTACGTCAAGTGCCTTTGCTAATTGCACAAAGTTCCGCGGTGCTTCAAATACTCGAGCCACCTTTTCATCGGCGATGCTCACAAACTTTAGGGGGTTGAGGAAGACTGCGTCTAGAAGGTCGTAACCATGTACTTGCGGACGTGCAATCTCGTGCCAAGTTCGTTTCGTTTGGTCTGAGTGGTAGAGCTGTCCATATATGCGTGTCGTCTGATCGACCCTACAACGTGACACGTTTCAGTCCTGCCTCATGGGTGACAGGAAAGAACACAGAAAACAAACCCTGCAGAGATCAAATATTCGCCATTTGGACTCCAGGCTAAACCTCTGACCGGACCCCTATGGCCGGAGACCGCACCCAATTCTTGCCAGCCTTCTTCAACGACACTTTCCCCCATGTTAACACATCCCCAACGTCGCCAGCCACCAGCCCAACCCCAAGCCAGTGCCTCCTGACCGCCTCTCGCCCAAAGGGCACCTACGAATCCTCCTAGCCTTTGCCCGCCGACATCACCGAAACGTCGACGGTTAATCCAGATAGAAGTTGAACTGTCCTGTGTCGCGCCAAAAACCGTCGATGGAGACCAGAGTATAAGTGAAGAATCAGTAGAGGAAGAGAGTATGGTTGGCGTCGAATTCGGCCCAAGGTCTGGTCGCCACGAGAGGGAGGTGATACCAAATTCGTGTCCAATGAGCAGGGCATCAAATGTCACAGAAAACTGTTGGGATCTGATTATCTTTCAGTGAAGATGACTTTACCGAGAAATTTCTCCACTCACGTCCCATCGGAAGATTTGGAGGTCAAAATGTGGCGCTTCAGCGAGATCTGCCTTCCACCTTCCTCTCCTTCTGCAACTTCTCCGAGAGATGCTTCAAAAGCGTCCAACAATCCGTCGCTCAGTTGTCCTCTCTCCTCTTCTTCGTTGGTTGAGGACTTTACGGGTTCAATGCTCCATAAACGGATCGTTGCGTCTTGGGAACCGGATGCAAGGACAAGAGGCTCCTCTGGTCTAGGACACGGTTTGAAGGCTAGTGCACGTACCCAATCCTCATGACCTGCTAGTGTTGCAGAGAGCGTGAACTGATTTAAATATGAGAAATGTTCCAAGTGGCGTAGCAACAACATACTTGGCTTTCGCTCCGTAGGTAGAGTTGCACTTTCGCATCGGTGCCGGAAACCGCAAGTAAAGTGACTATCGCGACTGAGGGTCAGGAGTTTGGAAGTCAGACTGAACCTTGACAACTATTACCTTGTGTTCCGGGAAGAAAAGCGAGCGCAAGACTGAGGGGGTAGCGTTTGCCAGTAGAAATGACTTGTCGTTCTCTCAGGTCATCTATAAGGGCTTTTCAATCGCTATGACAAGTTCTTGAATTATAATTACGTACCTGAACTTTCTGACTTAACCACTTCCCAAATTTTTACGGTGGAATCTGAAGAACCAGATGCGACGTATTGACCGAGGAAGGAAAGAACGGTCAACCCCTTGGTATGAGCTTTTTGCTTGGAGGAAATAAACCACTAGGATGAGTTGTTATTTTAAATTTCCGAGGGAACGCCAGAGGGGACACGAACCGTTGCCCCTTCCCTTCTCCACAGAAAGAGCATCCCTTGTTCATCTCCTGTCACAAGCTGCTCACTCGAGAGAAAACGGACACAAGTCACGACAGCATCGTGTCCATGCAGGGTTTCATATATTCCAAAGTCGTTAGGGCTCTGAAATTCAAGAACTGAGTATAATTCTCAAAAGAGACAGGTAGCAAACGCACCGTGGCATTCCACAGCGCGACGAGATTGGTGGACCCGAAGGCGATCAAAGAGTCCGGAGAAGTGTCAGCAACATGCGAAAACCTGTTGGCAGAAGAGGCAATCAAGGCAACAGACACAGACATCTCATTTGCAAGGCAGAGGTGTCCGTATTAGTGAACTGAAGTATAAGATAAAGTATTGCATCAAATGAGTGAGATCATTCCTCAATCGATCAAATTACCGGAATTGTTGTTCTTTGGTCTTCGAAACAAACAAAACGGTGTCTAAAAGTGGTCGTAGAACATTGATTGCCGAAGCTACCGTTCTTCCAGTGTTCTTTGGACATGCTCCTTGGAATTGGCGTCGACATTGTCCATCTACCGCGCATTGCTGCCATCGTAAAGCGACAGGCTGGCCATAAATTTGCACGTCGTATTCTCAGTAGCTCCGAACTAGAGCAATGGGATCGTCTCAGGGATGCTGACGTCCAACAACAAATCCGGTTCTTGGCTGTTCGGTAGAGTTTCTGTTTCTTGGTTTGACCAACGAGTTGCTGAACATTTGTCAGGTGGGCTGTAAAAGAGGCCGCCTACAAGGCTCTTTACCCCACCGTAAAATCTACTTGGAAGCATCTCAGTTACCGTGGGCACTCATCTTCCGGGGAGAAACCAACACTGAGTTATTTGTCTTCTTCCGACGAATCAGCCAGAGAAGTCGGGCCAATCTACGTCTCCGTTAGCCATGATGGTGACTATGCGATAGCATATGTGACGGTAGAACGTAAGTTTCCGCCTCTTCATCTGCTCCCTATTGACCATTTTATCGGAAGGTTCGGCTAAATCGCCCTGTCGATGCCAGTCTACCGACTTTACTGCTCAAGCGGGGGCCTTGTAAGTATCTATGTCATTAATGTAGCAGGCAGCGCCTCAAGGTCCAAGAATCACACGGAAGCTGCCTCTGCTAATCTGCTGTACTCTTTCTCGGCTGTAGGCTCGGGCCACCAACTAGGCCACCATGGTAAAGCATGCCATGTTTGACCGTCCGCAGAGTTTTCAATTTCAAAGGAGAGTTCGTTATTTAGAGCACTTTCTATGTGCTCCAAGCGCAGTAATGCCAGACCAAACTGGCCGTGGGTGCTCAAAAGCTTCCCGCTACCTCGGGGCCGGGGTAACGATCTTCCTTCAGGAGACTGGACAGTTCTTATGGGCCGGATGTCGAGATGGAGAGGGAAATGAGGAGTAGGAGCTATTCGTGAACTATGCACAACAGATAATTCAGCACGACTTTCCGGAGGTTGGGCCACACGTACATATCTCCGGGTCGGTGCAAGAGAACTGGAACTATCCGCTTGCGAATCACTCCGGTGTGATAGGTTCTTACAGTCAGCTCTTGACCAACGTAACAACCTTTCCTAAAGTCCACTGTTTGGTAGTTAATGATAATGGGAAAACACTGTTTGATAGAAACACATACATCCACCCATAACATCGAGATTAGATTCCATCGGGAACGCGTGCATTGGAATTATGTCTGAGCTACCTTCTGGCACGCCAAGGGCAATCCTGTGCAGAAGATAATCACTTGTAGTCCCAACGTCATGAGAAGATGCCTCGGGAGCTAAAAGCAGTTCAGCCCTGTTTCGCACCGACACCTAACAAACTCACGTTTATCCCCTTTTTGCGTCAGTAATCTTCGACCCATCCCAGCAGCTCTGCGGTCTATCAAGGTCTCGTTTTGAGTCCCCCACGGCCATTCGTTACCCTCCCATGTAGGTTCGAAAACTCCGCTTCTTGCCCAGCTGAATGACTTTTGGATCTCGGGTCCGGATTCGGTACCCCACGTCGCCCAGACATCAAATTGGTCTGAAACGTCGCGCACCTTTACTTTTGAACGTAAAATATGTCGCTTCAGCATCGGAAGAAGGGGTGGTGCCCCCGACGGCCGGAAGTCATATTCAAGAAGATATCCAGTTTGACCAGTTGGAGTTGCTGTGGTGTAGAGAAAGATATCATACATGACTCTTCCCTGGAGAAGGCGTCAGTGTTCAGTTGTTTTCATACGGCTGTTAGAAGACCTACTTGTGCATGGAGGAAAGCCGAGTATAGCGGCCCTTTCGGTGGGCTAGGTACAGAGGTTGACAAGAGTCCATGAAGGAATTCAGGTGCTTGAGAGCCAGACACCGAAAGCACGCCGCGATTGGTCAATTGTGCAATTGTTGGTGTTTTCCGCAGTATATTTGCGAGGAATCCAGGGGCCATAGTTCACCTCGTCAGGCGGAGTGAGCAGACTGAGTGTTATGTTGGGACAATGACGTTAAGCTGTTGCTCAAACGGACCGCTCAGTTCCGCGGCCGGAAGAGCACGTGGGAATATTTGCTCCGTCGACTTCAGCACCTTCCGTGACAAAGTGAAGTGCAGACACACTACTCTCGCTTGCTCAACGTCTGCCGAGTCGTCCGCATCATGTCGTCGTCGTGCCAGAGTCTCATGGCGGCTCTCAAGGATTGCTTGGTGCATTCCGACTGTGTCGTCAAAAAAGGGTACCTTCCGTCTGAGTGTTTGAAGGAGCATTATGATGACTTGCCAGAGGAGTGCAAATCACTGCGGAAAGCCGCTTTCGAATGTAAACGAGGAATGGTGTGTTATCTCCTGTCTCGTTAGAATTTACTGTTGATTGGCCATTCTGTTCAGCTGGATATGAGAAAGCGCTTTAGAGGGAATATCGTCGGATCCCAATTCCAGTATACTCCGAAGGAAAAGGTTGACACCTCTTCAATGTCAGAACTCCCTCCGCGAACTTCGCAATGATCTCTATCTGTCGTTATTTCTCGCAATGCAACAGGCGCCCAAACACTCCCGCTTCTGACTAAGAAACTTACCAACGTCACCGAACTTGTCTTATTCATCCCCTCTTCTCACTCTGTGCCAGTTTCACGCTACATATAGCGATTCGACACACTAAAACCGCTCGAGAAAGCCTAAAAGTACTCACGTGGGCACCCCTCACGAATTGAATTGGCCTCCAGTCCAGCTTGCTGAACAATCAACCTCATTATCATTGGCTCAGCATGTTATTGGATTCGTCATATGTCGTGTTGTCTTTGTATATAAGGAAATTGATGCTCAGTAGGACACCACAGTTTCGATCCCAAGTTTCAGCCCCACGTCGCACCACACACACAGACATTACTTTGCTCCCGCCGGTCATCATGTCCGAAAAACCCATCTTGTTGTACACTTTCACCACCCCTAATGGGTACCCAATATCAATCCTTCTAGAGGAATTGAAGGTCTTCTATCCCAAGCTTGACTACGAGTATGCTCACAGTGACTGTTTGCTGTCAACGTTTCTGACACGGGATCCATAGGGTCAAGTCGCTCGATATCAGGACCAACGTTCAAAAGGTGAATAGCTTCGACTCGATTGCATATCTGTCTACTTACCCCTAACAGGAGGAATGGTTCATCAAAATCAACCCCAACGGACGTATTCCAGCAATCGTTGACCGTGCTCGCAACAACTTCCTGGTCTTTGAGACTTCTGCTATCCTGTTGTATCTCGCTCAGCACTATGACCCCGAAAACAAACTATCGTTCAGTCCTGTTACCGACCCCGACAATTACAGCGAGATGGTTCAATGGCTTTTCTTTGCAGTAGGCCGACTTTTGTTCATGTTGTAAAGCCTTGTTAACGAAATTCAAGCACGGTGGTATTGGTCCTATGCAAGGGCAAGGTAAATTCTGTGTTGCCGCACACCTATACTCCAGAAAAAATTAATCGTCAAACAGCCCACCATTTCTTGCACGCTGCTCCCGAGAAGATACCTTACGGACAGACTCGTAAATCATATTTCATCTTATACTCACAAAGAAGATTCCAACTGATTAATGGATAGGTTACATCGAGGAGACCAAAAGGTTGTACGGTGTCCTTAACATTCGTTTGAAAGATCGCGACTGGCTTGCCGGTCCTGGACGCGGCAAGTACTCCCTTGCTGACATCAAGGCATTCCCCTGGTAGGTCTCATAATCCTGTGCGGCCATTGAACAAACGTACTGATCTTGATTCCAGGGTCCGAAGACACGCCCACGCAAATATCGAGACCCTTGACGAGTTTCCTCGTGTCAAAGTATGCGTTCACCAAGTTCAGAAGGAATTTGTGCTGACATTACTGATTAAGGCATGGGTGGAGAGGGCTGAGGCCCGTGAAAAGACGCAGCTCGGATTGACAATCCCCCCGAAACCAGAATAAATAGAGGTCAGAGCAGGAGAACCCAAGGTCAAGTTATGAGCCTATGTAGCGTGTAGATTTGAAGAACCAAGAGAAGCTCATGAATGAATGGATTTTGATACTGATTGTCTACGAAAACTGGCGTGACAGGTGATTGAGTTTTCCACTACGAGGTGTCAGATGACCAGCAATCAGGTGGTCAAGACAATCATCCATGACGTATGAGTCAATCTGTGAACGTTGCCTTCTATCAGATTTGCCCAGTGTCAGACGACCAGCAATTAGGTGGTCAAGACAATCACCCATGACGTATGAGTCAATCTGTGAACGTTGCCTTCTATCAGATTTGCCCTCTGCGAATTCATATATGTGAATCCGAGTGGCGAAGGATATACCGGCGAAAATGTTCGGCCTTCTAAGCGGGTTGATGTATGATGGTAGAGAAGTGGTATTTCAGGTACCAAGCAGTGTACCAGAAGTATCTCCGGCAACCCACTCCCAAGCTTTTGATATTTTCGCGGGTGAGATTAGCGAACAGTGATTGATGATGCGTTGGAGAGCAAACGTGCATGTTGATCGCGCTTAGTGCTTTACCGACTGGTCAGATTGCGAGTGGACGAGATTGATCTTTGAGATCTAAAGAAAAGTGGGAGCAAGACAAAAGCAGTGCTGCAAAGTGACCGAAAAAAATGATCCTTTCTTCCTTTTCAAATCTCTGAATACCCATCCTTCCCTGTCTAATTGGTCATACGAGTGACCAGTGAATGAGAGGGAGCAGACCAAAGATGATTCTTTTCAAGAATGGGTCAGCCTAGGTAATAAATCGGAAAAAAATCACCAATTGTGCCCAGTTGGACCCTTTTCAACGTCGATGATCGGATGGCGAACCTGGCCATGGCCTCTGAAGCGCAACCCTGGGTAAATAAGGTAATAGCTTGAGAACATAACAATGACAAATAAAGTTCACCGCTAATCATCGTTCCGCAAGTCGACGACGATCTCACCTGCACATGCATATGCACAACACTCTCTGACCTTTAATCTATTCACCGTGGACAGTTCATCTCGTCATATTCTCTAATATCTCTTCTGCCTTAATATTGTCCATGCTTTCTCGGGGATCAGCCCGCCTCTACAGTGCGATCCGCTCGGAAAGCCTCCTTTCACCTCACCCCGCCTCCTCATCCCCTTCTCTGTTTCCACATCGACATGTTCATGTATCAAGGAACATACGAGACCCTTTTCCTTCAGGACAGTCACTAGAGCGAGGCTCGCAGACCATCTCCCTGTCGCATCCGTTAGACCCGTCAAACTCGACTCCGCCGTCGGGATCCAATTCGGGTTCAAACCTTGGGAGTTACTCAACCTTGGACTCTTCATCTTCTGCACAATCATCACCTCCGAATACTAGTACTGCGGCTGAGCCACTTGTTCATAATTCTGGGGTCCCTACTCCCTACGTATACCCAACGTCGACAAGACCATCCAACACCCACCCTCCTTTTGATACATATGCTTTTTTCAAGGCTTTAGAAAGAACATTTCCGACACCTACGGCTCAGAGTTTGATGCGTGCGACGAGGGCTTTGGTGGTAGATCGGATTGGAAAGGTGAGAAATGAGGCTCTGAGTGCTAAGGATTTGGACAACGTATGTGGACCTGCTCTTGCTCTCTAATTGCAGTGCCTAATGTACCCCGTTTTGGGTCTTTCAGCAAGCATACCTCTTCCGTGCTGCGTTGTCTGAACTTCGAGCCGAATTATCGATGAACATCAGGAATGAGTCGGCCGCGATTAGTTCATCGACAGCTGCTCTTCGTCGGGATGTTGAACGGTTAGATGTCAAGATGAAGGAAGATGTGACTAACCTTAAACACGAGTGCGTGCGTCTTCTTGTACAGGCTCTATTTGATTCTTATTTTCGTCTCAGGATCCAAATGGAGTTAGACAGTAGAAAGAATGAGGCCAAGGCGGATCTCAAGCAACAGGATATTGCTATCGAAGTGCGATCAGCCGGTTTTCATTTCCGCTTGGTATTGACACCTTGCTCTGTAGGAGCTCCTGAACAAGGCGATTGTTAATATCAGCGATCTACGTACTGACGTTGAGGAAATCAAGTGGGAGAATATGCGACGTGCAGTTCGTAAGTCACAGTGCTGGCTTCCTGGATTGTCGATGCTGATTTTGTCTAGTCACATTGGCAGCTTTCGTGATTGTGATCATTTTTGGTATGGAAGTACGACCTATACCGAAGCCCAATCCCCCTCCCCCACGCAACGGTACCAATCCTCCTCAGGCCGAAGGGTTGGAGCTGAATGGGCAACAACAAGATCAAGGACATGAATGAACATAATCTATGATCACCCCGCTCGATCTCGTCGTCTTGGTATATCAGCGGCTGTATTGTTACAATTTTCCAAACATTTAGATACCAATATCATACACTGGAGGATACTTAAACACGTAGAGCAATGGAACAAATAGATTAAGAGACATACAGGAGCTTATTTTATATTGAGTTTCTCCAGATCAGCAGCGAGTTTCTTAATGGCCTTTGAGCTGACGATGGTTGTACTGTTTGGCTTATCAGCTGTATGCTCGGAAGAGGGTTCTGTCTTTTTAACATCGGGTGCAGTAGGCACGGGCTCGGTCTCTGAGGCCTCGGGCACACCAACAGAGTCTTCTTCCTCATCATCTTCCCAGTTATCCCGCACAGGCTCTTCGGCGGCGACGTAAGCCCTTTTCTCATCCCTCTTCTCCTTGCGCTTGGCGTTCTTCTTAGCGCTTTTGCTCATGGGTTTGGCCGGTTGGGATGCAGATGAGGGCGCGATCCATCCAAGGATGTGGCCTTTGGGAAGAGTATTGGCATCCATCTGCGCCTGCCTAGTACCTCTAAAGCGTTTGACGTCCTCTTGAGGAGTAAAGCCCGGCCGGACTCTCTGTTGTTTACGAATGCTGTGATAGTTGATAGGCGGTGAGATGGGAGTCAGAAGTCAATTGATGGCTGAATGCTCACGACCCATCTGCTCGCCTGGATTCTGGAATAACCCGCTCGAGAGTGTGCGGATCAACAATGATTCCTGCGTTGGATTTTTCCGGGTTGATGGGAGGACGAGACATGGGGAAGAGGTGTGATATTTAACAGCCAGAGTCGACGGACGAGATCCAAGAGCAATTGTTGGATAAAGTGACCGGGAGTGATGGACGCGACGCATGAGCCGCTACTCTCCCACGGCCACTCAGGGACGAGTTAGACCGCTTAGACGCTCATGCTCAGCGCAAAATTGGACTTTGGGTAGATCAAAGTGCCCCAGGCTTATTTCCAAGCAAATATCGCTGAAGTGCGGGTTAGGCGGAGTGATATCTAAATTTGGCTAATTGTGGAAATTTTTGTCCACATTCAAAGTCTTCTCGTATTGAGTGCATCAACGGCCGAGAATGACTTGACAAGTTGTGTCCAATACCATCCACGCATTGAGTGGGTTGGGTTGGAGCGGTTTCAACGGACGGTGACTTCCGTAACTGTTTGAGAAAACTCCGGATATGGAGTTGGAAGAAGCAAGTCTTATATTCTATGTTTTTGCAGCGTAGTCTCCAGAAGTGCTGTTTAGCCGTCGCTTAGTGGCCACGTTTGAGAAAACTCCGGATATGGAGTTGGGAGAAGCAAGTCTTATATTCTATGTTTTTGCAGCGCAGTCTCCAGAAGTGCTGTTTAGCCGTCGCTTAATGGCCGAGGTGACCCGGCCAGAGAGTAGAAGCAAATCGTTGGAAAGGAGTGAAAACATTGCATTCAGAAAACGGTGTAGGTTACCAGCACTGGCTCGGGCACTTTCTCTGCCGGAGGTCGATTTACTCATGATACGCCGCGTTTTGGGTGAAGAGATTTCCCCTTGTGCGTGTCGGCCGTGTTTAATTCTGTAGCGTCATGCATGTGCGTAGCTTACGCCCGAGACAATAAATGTTGATCAGCATGCTGCTCCTGAGCGAATAATTTCGAGTTAGCCGGTAATGCAGAGCGGAGGTTATCAGTATCAGACAGAGCATAGAGGACTAAGGGTGAAAGGATAGGTCATGCGTGAGAAGATGGTTGAGGCAGCACTGGACGTTGATCGCGTTCCAGTGAGTCTGCGTCTCTTTGTTCAGAACTTGATTAGGCTTGGTCATCTCGGCGACAGAGCATCTGGAAGTACTGGGCGGTTTACCAAGAAATTGATAGGAACGAGATGAGTTACAACGGAGCAGCGGTGGGGGCCTTCTGCGGTGGTACTCACGGGCCGAGATCCAAGGTCGCATCCGGAGAGCAAGACTGTACCATGGCTGCATTCGCACATCGCCTTGCTTGTCTGCTGCCCTGTTGCCATCCATCCACCTGTGTCCAACTGTCACTCTCCTGTCCCACCCAGTTTTCCCACCTCTCTTATAAAAGCCATGCCTCCCTTTCCATCACCCGTTCCCCATCTCCCTCAATCCTTTCTCGGGTTGTTCATTCCATTAAACTGCCTCCTAGAGTCCTCTCCTAGTTGCCAACATGTCTTCCTCCTCGACTACCACCCTCAACGTCCCCGTCTTTGCCGGTCAAGGTACCGCCGCCGCCAACTCTTCAGCAACCCGCAAGCAGGCATCGAAGGACGCTTCATCTTCAGCCGGTTCTCTCCTCCTTGCCGCTTGTTTTGAGGCTTTCCACAGCGAACTTTCCTCTCTCTCCAAAGAGGAGATTCTCAAAGCAGGAATCGACGTCTCCGATTTCAAGAACAAGAACTCTCTCCTCCAAGCCCCAGCAGAACGTTATCTCAATAACCCCATCATCAATGGAACAACCCTCTTCCTTCTTCAATCGCTTAGATACCTCGCATATGTCGAGGCATCTGGTGCCTCCGATGAATCTCTCACACCCTTCAGTGATGTGTTGAAGGGTAACCTTGAGCACAGCTTGGGTGTTCTTGGTTTCTCCTCTGGAATCCTTCCTGCTGTCGTTGCTGGAACTTCCTTCAATGTTGTCTCCTACATCAGTCGATCAGTCGAGGCTTACCGCCTCGCCATCTGGATCGGCATTCGAACTCAGCAATACAGGGATCAGACTATCCTTGACGATTCTGCTGCACCATGGAGCCTTGTGTTCTTGGGTTTGGACAAGAAGTCCGCGGAAGAGGCTATTGCTACGTTCACTCCAGTACGCATACTTTTGTCTTTGCATTTCTCAACTATAACCTAACACATTTTTTGCAATAGGATGCTCCTTTGGCTGTCACCGCGGTCTTGGACGACAAGTCCGTCACCATTTCTGGTCGTCCTGACGTTCTTGACGCCTTCAGTCGCACTGTTCCCGATTCTGTTACAGTCCACAAGACCTCCGTAGACACCCTTTATCATTCTTCTATTCATGCAGAGACTTTGCGTGGTCAAGTCCTTGCTGATGTCGCGACCCGTGGCATCGGTTTCCCTGAATACGCGGACGTCAAAGTTCCCATCCGTTCGACATACACTGGCTCTGCTTTGACGAAGAACGACACCGGTTCTTTGGTCGAAGCTACCGTCGACATGATCCTCACTCAACCTGTCAACTGGGACTTGGTGACCGACCAGGTCGTCAAAGCCGCACCTTCTGACAAGAATATCTGCCTCCTCAATCTAGGACCTGGTACGGGCTTGACTCGAAACCTCGAGCGCCTCTTCCCCCGTGATCGCATCTCGTCTTTGGATCTTACGTCTGGAAACCCCGGGGAAAAAATCAAACCTAAGCAAGACCCGATTGCTGTAGTCGGTATGGGTGTTCACATGCCAGGCGCTCGCAGCGCCGACGAATTGTGGCGTGTTTTGGAAGATGGTATTAATACGATTTCAGAAGTGCGTAAAACCCCTTGTTCGTCAAATGCGATGCATTAATGAATGCCACTATAGGTACCCGAACACCGCTTCAAAGTATCTGATTACACCAATCCCAAGGATAAGAAGACCAAGCGTCAGATGAAGGCTCATACTGGCAATTTCATTGACGGTGTCGACGAATTTGACAACAAGTTCTTCAAGATCAGTCCTCGTGAGGCTAAGAGCATGGATCCTCAACAAAGAATCCTTCTCCAGGTTACATACGAAGCACTGGAAAATGCTGGTTACGTTCCCGATTCCACTCCTACCTGGAAGACCGATAGCGTCGGGTGTTACATTGGCGTTGCCACCCATGATTATTTACAAAACCTTCGAGACGAGATTGATGTCTATTACAGCACTGGTCAGTTTGTTTTTTTCTCGTCAACGAAATTATTTGTCACAGTTATCTCATCAAAACTTTATCAGGTACCCTCAAGGCGTTCCTCAGCGGTCGAATCTCATATGCCATGCAATTGAGTGGTCCTTCCGTGGTCCTCGATACTGCCTGTTCTTCATCTGCGGTCGCCGTTTATCAAGGCTGCCGTGCCCTCATGAACGGTGATTGCTCCGCTGCTATTGTTGGAGGTGTCAATGTCATTTCCAGCCCTGACGTAAGATCTATCTTAAGTTTTCCTTTCTTAATATGCTCATTGGCTATTTCCAGATGATGCTTGGTCTTGATCGCGCTCATTTCTTGAGCCCTACTGGTCAGTGCAAAGCCTTTGATGCGTCGGCAGATGGATACTCGCGCAGCGAGGGTTGCGGTATTTTCGTGCTCAAGAAGCTTTCTGACGCTATTACGGAGAATGACAACATTCTCGGAGTTATCCGTGGAATTGAGGTCAACCAAAGCGGTCACGCACATTCCATCACCCATCCCCATGCTCCTACCCAGGCTGTCCTCTTCCGCACCCTCTTGGAGAACACCGGTGTTGAGGCCAATCGCATCAGTGTCGTCGAGGCACATGGCACTGGCACTCAGGCTGGTGATCCCAATGAACTCGAGAGCATTCGCAGTATTTTTGCCATTAAGCGTGGAGCCGAAAATCCTCTCCATGTCACCTCCGTCAAGGCTAACATTGGCCATTTGGAAGCTGCATCTGGCTCCGCTGGTCTCGCCAAACTTCTTCTCATGCTCAAGAACCGTACTATTCCTCGTGTCGTGTCCCTAAAGAACCTCAACCCTCTCATCGTCCCTCTTGATTCCGACAATACCGTCATCGACACTGTTCAGACAGAATGGAAGGCTTTCGAGGGAAAAACTCGCATTGCCCTGCTCAACAACTTTGGTGCTGCTGGTTCTAATACTGCCACGCTCCTGGAAGAACACCGTCCTTCTGAGCGTGCTGAAGCATCTGCCAGTCTCGCTTACGTCTTCGGTCTTTCTGCGAAGACAGAGTCTGCTTTGGAGGAACTCCGAAACCGCTATATTGACTGGTTGAAGGGTCCCAAGTCCACTTCCAGCCTGGCCGATATCGCTTACACCATGACCGCTCGTCGTTGGATCTATGATCATCGTATCGCTGTCCAGGCTGGCACCAAGGAGGAGCTCATCGAGAAGCTCGGCAAAGCATCCCCTGTTCACGTTCAAGACGAATCTGGAAAGGTCGTCTTCGTTTTCTCTGGTCAGGGTAGCCAGTACCTCGGCATGGGTAAAACCCTTTATGAGACCTCGGAGTTGTTCAGGAAACACATCGACGAGTGTCACAGCTTCTTGGTTGCCTCTGGTTTCCCTGGAATTACACAAATCCTTTTGGCTGGGGAGGAGGGTAGTGGCTTAACGAAGCTTGAAGAGTTCGAGGCCTATCAAGCAGCGATCTTCTCCTTGGAATACGCGCTTGCTAAGCTGTGGATGTCGTGGGGCTTGACGCCAGCTGCAGTCGTCGGTCACAGGTACGTGTTTTTTTGTCGCCTAAATTTGGTTTGATCCTGATGATCGTCTTCTAGTCTTGGCGAATACGCTGCTTTGGTCGTCTCGGGCGTGATCTCCCTTAAGGGTGCCCTGACCATCATCGCTAACAGGGTCCGCTTCATGGTTTCGAAATGCGCTGTGGAGACTACTGGAATGATCGCCGTCAACGCTTCCCAGGAGGTCGTGGCCGAAGCCATCAAATCTTCTCCAGAATTCTCTAACTTGTCCATCGCCTGTTACAATAGTGCTACCGACTGCGTTGTCTCTGGTCCTATTCCTCAAACCAAGGCATTCAAGGCCCACCTTGATGCCGAGGTTCACTGCAAGAACGTGCTCCTTTCCGTGCCATTCGGTTATCACAGCCCGGCTATGGAGCCCCTCTTGGAGGATCTGACCGCTGTCGCAAGCAAGGTCACCATCAAGGCCCCCTCCATCCCCATCATCTCCAACGTCTTTGGCGATGTTGTTGCTCCTGGAGATGACACTGTCTTTAACGCTGCGTACTTCGCGAGGCACTGCGCTGAACCCGTCCAATTCGACAAGGGTATCCGCAATTTGGTATCCAAGTCGGAGTTCAGCAAGGTTGATGCTTGGCTCGAAATTGGCCCCCATACCACGACTCTCCCTATGTTGAAGGCCAACGCTTCCCTCACCAAAGACACCCTCCTCTTGGGCTCACTCAAGAAGCAGCAGCCTGCTTGGTCAATGCTCGCTGCAAGCGGTGCTCAGCTTTACCTAACGAGTATCCCCGTGCAGTGGCGTCAGGCCTTCAGCCACGTTGACGTTACCTGCATTGATCTTCCCTCCTACCCCTTCGCGCGCACCAAATTCTGGTTGCCCTTCAAGGAAACCGAAGCTACTGCAGTCCCCGCTCCTGTTCCACAAGCTGCTGCTCCTGCACCGACTAACCTCATTCATGAGTTCAAGATGCTCAACGCCTGGGCCCAATACCCCTCGAAGGCCAATGGCAACGTCTCAATTTTCGAGACTCCTATCAACGACTTGGCTAACTCTATCCGTGGACATGCTGTCGGCGGCATGCCCCTCTGCCCAGCGTCTGTCTACCTTGAGCAGGTCCTTGCTGGCGTTGAGCTCTCTAAGCGCCACCTTGGCCTCAGGCTCGATGGCATGCATCCAGCGCTTCGCAAGATTGAGTTTGCCAAGCCCCTTGTCTATGACGAGACTGTCGCTCGCACCGTCGTCACTAGCATCTCTTTGAAGGATGATCGTGGTGTCTTCAGTGTTAGCTCTCGTGTTGGAAATTCTGAGGAGTCTGTCCATGTCCACGGAGAGTACCGCTTCCAGGCCGTGTTGGAGACTGCGAACAAGTTCAACAGGATCTTCCCCGTCATCTCTCGTCAGATCAGCGCAGTCCACGAACCCAAGGGCGGAGAGCTTCCTGAAGTCTTCTTGACAAGGACTGCCTACGAGGTCATCTTCCCACGCGTCGTTGATTATTCCAAGGAGTACCACACTATGCAGTCCCTCACCATTGACCCAAGCGGCATGGAGGGTGTTGCTAGCATCAGGTTGCCCGCTGACCACGACAAGGGACCCTACATTGCTCACCCTGTCTTCATGGACACTCTTCTCCACGTCGCCGGATTTGTTGCCAACATGCAGGGTGGTGTCAACGATGCATACATCTGCAGCGAAGTTGGAACTGTCAAAGCCATCCCCGAACTCATCGACAGCAATGCTTCTTACACAGTCTACATCAGCAACTCTTGGGTTGAAAGCGAGGGTGTCACCATCGCTGAGGCCTACGCTGTCCTCGACACCAACCCTCGCCGTATCGTCGCTCACCTCAAGGGTATGCACTTCCGTCGTGTGCGTCTGAACTCTTTGAAGAAGGGTTTGGCTCATGCAGCCGGAAAGGCCCCTCAGGCTGCCGCCAAGCCTCGTGCTCCTGCTGTTGCTCCCAAGGTCTCCGTCACCCCCGCTCCCGCCCCTGTTGCCGCTGCACCAAAAGCGCCTTCCATCGATGTTTCTGGTGAGATCGTCAAGATTGTCGCCGAGACCTGCGATATCAGCGCTGCCTCTGTCGATATCAACACTGACTTGGGCTCTCTGGGTGTCGATTCTTTGATGTCCATTGAGATTTTCGGCAAGCTTCAAGCCATGTTCCCTTCCGTTGAGCTCGATGCGCACGCCCTCTCTCATTGTCAGAGTGTCAGCGATATAATCCGCGAGGTTTCCAAGCAAACCAAGGACCTTCCTGTTGCCCAATCCACACCTTCCCCCGCACTTGCTGCACCTTCTACCCAAGCCGTTCCTGTTGCTCAGTCCGCTCCTACTACAGCTTCGCCACCTGTAGATGCTGTAGTCGTTGTGAGCAAGATTGTTTCGGACACGTGCGATATCAGCCTCTCCGCCATAGGTCCTGATACCGATCTGAACTCCCTTGGAGTCGACTCCCTGATGTCTATCGAGATCTTTGGCAAGCTTGAGGAGGCTTTCCCCAGTGTTTCTCTTGACGCCACTGCTCTTTCCCACTGCCGCAGCGTATCTGACATCGTCAAGCACATTCCAGTCTCTTCTGCCTTCCATTCCGAAATCAGCGTCACCTCATCTCCTCGTACCCTGGTCGCTGTCGAGGAGAAACTCTCTGAGCCCCCTCGACTCAATGTTGATGGTCCTGATGTGAAGCAGCTTCTTGCCAGCATCTTGGACATCAACGTCAAAGATCTCACTGACGACGCCGACTTTGAGGACCTCGGGCTCGACTCGTTGACGTCAATTGAGGCCCTCGGTGCTCTCAAGGGCGAATTCAACCTTGATCTTCCCGGAGACTTCTTTCACTCTTACAAAACGGCAAGGGCCGTCCAGTCTTACCTCACCGCACACATTAGAACATAATTTTCCTGATTTTCTTTTTTTCCTTGTCGTAATTAGCTCTCATTTGTCTCTTTCCATCGTATTGGTCTCCAGTGTATTTTTATATTCGCAATGTCTCCAAGGACGTTCACTATGTAGAAATCAACATGCATCGAAATATCCTGCAATCCAGTCTCCAAAAGAATCCTCATGCTTATTATTATGATTTTCTTTCGATAGTTCAATACATTATCTCGCGATGTCTTAAAGCGTGATTTGTGTGATCCGATCCAAAATTGATGAGATCAAAAATCGCGGACTTGAAAATATCGGACTTGGAAATTGCTCATCTCACAAGTAGAGCGTCGCTTGACCAACTTCAATCACATCGACCTACCTCTACTCTCCCTTGACATCCTCGCAAGGAGTCATGCGCTATGCCGTGCTAGTAACAGGCCCTGCTGGCGCAGGCAAGTCGACATTCTCTGCATCTTTCATTACCCACCTGCAAAATGCAAAACGAACTTGTCACCTCGTAAACCTCGATCCCGCCGCGGCACCAACGAGTTTCGAATATCAGCCTATTATTGATATCAAGGATCTGATTAGCTTAGAGGATGTAATGAGCGAGCTTCAGTACGGACCCAATGGTGGTCTAGTCTACTGTTTTGAGTGAGTGAGTGCACAGAAATACCGACGCAAACCTAACGATTCATCTGCTGATTCACCTTTCAAAGATATCTTCTCGATAACATGGACTGGCTAGAAGAAGAGCTTGGATCCTATGATGACGACTACCTTATCATTGACTGCCCAGGTATCATACTATCATCATCACACTTTCAAAGATTGGTTCTCATCTCCACGCCCGCAATAGGTCAAATCGAACTCTACACGCACCACCCATTCCTTCCCATTCTAGTAAAAAATCTCCAGCGGCTTGGTATCCGAACAAGTGCTGCGTATTTGATAGAATCTCAATTCATGGAAGACAAGTACAAGTTTTTCAGGTTAGTGGTCTATCTGTGACACTTCCTCTATGGGACGTTCAACAGCAACTGACTCGAATATAAAGCGGCGTTCTGTCGGCAATGTCGGCAATGGTCAACTTGGAGATACCGTGGATTAATATAATGTCGAAGATGGACCTGGTGACCTCAAATCCAGATGATGAGTCCTCGGGCGCCAGGAATGGTCTACGAAAACGGAAGAACATAGCAAGGTGCGCGTTTCCTCCAAGATGGCTGTTTTCACAACCCCTTTGGCATAATCGGGTACAAGAGTATTTTGGACAACACTTACTCAACGACTATGCTTCAGGTTTCTCGACCCCGATCCTCTGCTACTGGTGAACGAACCTGGGCGTGAAGGGAACGTCACAAATCCGAGATTCCATTCGTTGAATAGAGCTCTTGTCCAACTTGTAGGTTTTCAATCATTTTAGTATTCGGTTACCTGACCTTACTCCTATTTCTATGAATAGATTGAAGACCACCCTCTAGTGTCGTTTTTGCCTTTGGACCTCACCAATCCGGACTCCCTAGAGACTGTGATCAGTCACATTGACTACACTATGCAATACGGAGAAGATGAGGAACCAAAAGAGGTGAGTCCTGTTCCTGAATCATGGAATGCAGCTGCGTCATAAATGCCGAATGGCGCCTGGAGGCTGTTGAGTTCCAATACTCATCTCCGGCCTTTCACAGCCCCATGACCTCGACGAGGGAGATTTTCAAGATTTAGAGTAGTTGTCTTTCCTAAGTAAGACCCGTGAAAATTGTCTATCTTGCCTCGAGAATGGAGTTACTATTGTCTGCTTCAAGTAGATAGTTTTGTATCGGTGGTTGGCGAAGTTTAATGACACGCTCGGGTGCTCAAAAGAAGCACCGTGGTACAGCGAATGGAGTGGATATGGAGTGGCTTTTCTTGAGGCTGAACCCAGATACGGACACCAGTTCAGAAAATGTATAAATACACGAGGCAGTGCTCAGCAAATATGAGCTTTGTGGTCCCGCATCACAAGATTGGGCGCGCATAAATAGGCTCAAAAGCTCGACACCGACCGTTACATGCCTTCATATTCACCCTCCAACCTCGCAGCATCGGACTTGAGTCATCAAATTAACCAGCTTGATACTTTGAACATGAGCTACTACCCATCTCAAGGATCATATTACGGCGGCCAACCGGTTGTTTACACAACTTCGCGGCATAGTCATCATAGTCATGGCCATGGCCATGGTCGAAGACACCACCACCGCGATGATTATTACGGACAGCCAGCATATGTACCAACATATACCAGCAGTCATGGCCATAGTCACGGCCACGGCAGGCACCATAGCGTGCCCGCAGTCACCGTCGTGCCGACCGCACCCATCGTAGTGGTATGTGCTTTCAATCCAATCTCTGACCCCTGTTCGCTAACAAAAGCTCATCTTCGTGTGTTATACTTGGTTCGTCGACGTGTAGCAACCAAGCCACAGCAGCCATGGTCATCATCACAGTGGTCACCATCGTCACCACCACGGCGGCAGCTACTACCCTCGCTCATGGGGAGAGAGAGTGAGGTATTTCTTTGGACTCGCACCCAGGGCAAATTACCGCTACCAATCTGATCGATCGTCGTGGGGATTTATGGGATACTCGCGGCGTCCTCGATACTACGACGCTCATACTGGAGGAGAGGTTGACCGACACGGTCGACCAATTTATCGCGTATGAGCTTAATTTTACTGGCCTATACCCATGTGTCGCTCGTAACGAATGCTTCACGAAGTAATAATATCATGTATTAAAAGTATGGATCAGAATTTATCTTGCGTTCATAATCTACACAAGTAATCAATCCTATGATGCTGAAAGTGCTAATATTTCTGTGGAACCCAATGTCCTACAAGGTGCTGAGCAACGTCCGCCTCGATGATTTCCAGTGTAGTAGTCTGCCTGTCATTCCGTCCCATTCCGCTTGAAAGCAACAAGCAACGACCTTCGTTGAAATGCAAGAAAAGGCCTTCATCCTTTGACACACGAAAGCTATTTGTAACCTCCGGTTGGCTAACCTCACTCGAAGTGGTGGACAGAGGAGAGGTTTCGTCAGAAACCAGCGAGTAAGTCTCATTCAGCTCGCCTATATCGCGGTCACTGCTTGAATTTCCTGTAAATTCCGGGGCAAAGCTAGTCTGGGTGTGTGTTGGTTCGTAGAATTCCAGTTCTGGAAGTGCGAGTTCGCTTTCGCATGCGTCAAGAAAATCCAGTTCCTGGGAAACTTGAAGGTCGTATTCTTGAGGTATACCAAAGTCCCCGCCAACTTGAAATACCTCTCGTCCCACCAAATCGAGACAATCCGTGCCTTCAGCATCGAATTCAAGATGTTCGTATGGACCATCCTCTTCTCCCGGGTTTGATTCGATTGGTGCAACTTCTTGATTGCCTATCAAGTCATTGGATGGCCTTTCCAGGAAGAATGAATCAGGCATATCGCATTCAGGTTCGCTAAGAACCTCGCGAGAGATAGGGTCACTAAGAAGCCAGTCCGAGCCAGTTGTTCCGTTATTCAAGCCTGGAATTAGGCCCTCGGCAAAATCCAAGTACCCGAGTTCTTGCAAATCTCCACGCTCAGCGTCTACTAAATCTTGCTTTGTTTCTTCACGTGTAGTTGGAAGATCGGCCTTCTGAGAATCCGAATCGATTCTCCGCAAGGCAGTTGAGGGCACATGGGGGTCACTTTTCTCTCTAGATGGGGATTCCGGGATGGCATTAGCCTGTGGAAGCTGAATAGGGGTGAAATATTTCGAAACGGTTGCGGCAGGTATTTCAGGTTTAGTTTCTGGGACAAGAGCCACCTGAGAAGGAGATTCTGAGGGTCGCACGGAGGAAATTAAGGAGGGCGAGTTCTGTTCATCACTTGATACCAAACGTTGTGTTGTATCGTTATCGGCAGAAGCCTTTTGTTGTTCCGGAGGCTCTTGAGTCACAGCAGATTCACATTGAGGAGGATCAGGTAGCCATCCTTTTCTTGCAACGTTCAGGAGAATAGTACTCGGCTTGGGTCCACGACTGAGGATTGAGGAGTCGTCTGTTGGAAGAACGCCGCTTTCTTTCTCGATATCCCATATAACTGACTGAGCCTTCTTTGATGGTTGATATGAACCTCCCTGTCTGGGCCTTTTCTTACTCTCAGCCTCTCGGGGCGCACCCTCCTTCTTGCGTCTCTTTCGAGCAAGAGCGACCTCAGAACCCGTTCGGCTCGGTGGCGGAGTGCTGAGCGCCTGGGTTCGTTCCTTTCGTTTGTGTCGTGGAGGATCTTCGTCGTCGGTATGCTTGGAGGACGTGCTAGAAAGGTCAAACACGGAAGTGCTGCTTTGCACGCTACTATGTCGACGATTCCCAGCTGATTTCAGGAATTGTTCTTCAGAAAAGGCGGAATTCTTTCCTGTAACAGACGTCATTGGGGAAAAATTGGACGAGTTTCAACATACCTTTCGATCTGGACTCGCGCACTCTTGTCTGAGCGGAGGCCCTGCCTTTTCCGAATACACCAGACCGGAAAGGCGGGTCGATCTGACAAGCAGATGTATCAGAGCTGACCCCATTTTTTAAGAAGATTGCCTCACCGTGAGCCGATTCTTTCCAACATTCGTTGCAGTGAAGCCATACATCAGTGCAAGACCCGCAGGTGCCTTCTGCTTTGATTTCTTCGATTTTTGTCTCGGGTTATCGTCTAACCGATCGTCGTTCTTTTTTGATGCTTCGGGTCTCATTATCTCACGTCTGCTCCTCTTCTTCTCTCGCCTTTCAGCCAATCCTGTAAATTCTGTCAGCGAGAAGCCAGGAGCGACAGAAAACACGTCGCTGACGTTTCTCTTCATCCGATTGGAGGTCGCGATTTCGCTTCGCGCTACGATTCTCCCGGCGTGCTGGAGGTTCTTTTGATATCGCGTTTCCATTTGATTTCGCTGTAGTTTTCGCCCCGGCGGGAATGGAGGACCTCGACTTCGATAGGTTCCCGGCTCGGAGTCCGGTATTTGTTGACGTTTCCCTCCGGGCGGGGGGTATGCGAGGCTTAAGCACAGGAGTGGCAAACCCACAACTTTGACTACGGGTTTCTGAAGAAACTCTATCAAGTGACGCCTCTTTGTCGTCCCATGAAGCCATATGCGCCTTGCCCTCTGCCGCGTGTACTTTGGAGAACGATCGCAGTTGCTTGACATATTCAAGCACAGCCCGATGAGTTTCCCGTTTCGATAGCGCTGCGATGCGTGAGGAATCGAGATCAACGCGTTCGCCGGGCTCCATGGTGGCCGGTACAGGAATAAGCTTAGGGTGCGACGGAGCAGGAAACTTCCATTGACAGAAGATGGAGGTGATCAACTTGCCCAAATACGTCATTCTCGGAGTCTCAAGTCATTGCTCGGGCCGCAAGTAAATGGACTGATCTGCATAATAATCACCAGATTGACACCGCTTCTCACTTTCGTATCATCAAACGAGATTATTCTGCAAAATGTGCCTTCTGTCTTGAGAAGATTTACGGGGCCTTGTCTGAATCTGTGTTGTGTGAGACAAAGTTTGGGATGCGTATGATGGTATTATTGCAGTACTATCCAGCTGAAAACACTATACAAGAAAGCGAAATGCAAGCGAGTTTTGTCCAATGCGAGGGATTATTTTACAACCTTTGAACGACGAGAGCAGAAGCAGCACCACCCTAAAAATCCATGATTAAAATGTGTTCCGGAGAGTAGATGATCAAACTCACTCCATTGCAAATGCCTGCAGCACCATACTGACCAGGCTTGAGGGCGTGCACAAGGGAGACGATGATACGAGAGCCAGAGTTACCAATGGCGTGGCCAAGGGCGACAGCGCCACTGAATATCCGTTAGCTAGATTTACATTTCAATTAATCGCGAGAACTTACCCATTGACATTCATATTTTCTTGAGGAATGTTGAGGACTTTTTCGGCAATGCGAGCGACAACGGAGAAAGCTTCGTTAACTTCAAACAGGGAGATGTCCTCGACGGTAAGACCAGCACGCTTGAAAGCAATTGGGAGAGCGACAGTCGGGGCTTCGGGGAAGTCAATGGGATCAGTGCCAGCGTCAGCATAGGCTATTGATTTAAGGAGTCAGCAAATTATTCGTAAACCGTTAATTTCCTGTACTCACAGACGATCTTGGCGAGGGGCTTCAAACCGAGCTCATTGGCTTTCTCGGCAGACATAAGGATCAAAGCAGAAGCACCATCGCTGATAGGCGAAGAGTTGGCAGCAGTGATAGTACCATCCTTTTTGAAAGCAGAGCGGAGCGTGGGAACCTTGTCAAACATAACTCTCTTGAATTCCTCGTCCTCACGGACGATAGTGTCACCCTTCTTCCCTTTCACGGTAATAGGGATGATCTCAGCATCGAAGGCTCCAGCCTCCCAGGCCCGTGCGGCACGCTTGTAGGACTCAATGGCATGAGCATCCTGAGATGCACGGTCGATGCCATGCTTAACAGCAGCATTCTCGCCACAGTTGCCCATAGCGAAGTCATTGTATACATCCCAGAGACCATCGGTCTCGAGAGAATCACGGGTGGTGAATTTGCCAAAGGCAGGGTTCTGGCGAGGAAGGAGGAATCTAAAGTAGAGAAATCAGTAAACCGATCTTGATCCAGAATGTAACTGAACTTACGGTGCATTGCTCATGCTTTCGAAGCCACCAGCAGCAGCAACGGAGCTTTGTCCAAGTTGGATGCTTTGGGCAGCCAGCATGATCGACTTCATTCCACTCGCACAGACCTTGTTAATTGTAGTGGCATCGGAGCTGGACTTGAGACCAGCACCAAGAGCCACTTGACGAGCAGGGGATTGACCAACACCAGCTTGGACCACATTGCCGAAGTAGGCCTCCTCAACAAGTGAAGGATCCACGTTCCCCTTCTCCAAAGCACCCTTAAGGGCAATTGTACCAAGCTGGGGAGCCGTAAAAGATTTCAAGGCGCCATTGAAAGATGCAACGGGGGTGCGAACGGCAGAGATGATGACAACTTCCGGAACTTGGGACTAGGATCTAAGTCAGTGATAGGCTCGCGACATGGAGCGAATGGCAAACCATGGCGCGCGTCAACGATGGAACAAAAGAACGAGAAGAGGAGCGGGTTGTAGCAGCTAAACGGGCGAGCAGCATGGCTTTATGGGGTGATTTGGGCTTCGGGTATTCGCGATCCAATCGTACGACACAAGCAGATTGGTTGCCGGAGGAACAAAAACAGAAAATAGAAATGGACTGATTCTGAGATTAAGGTCCTTGATACGTCTCCCTTCAGGACGGAAAGACCACCAAGTGCGTTGCTGCCGGGGGTGTGAGAACACTGGTAAGCGAAGTAGGCGTCTTTATAGTGCTGGTTGTTGATGATCTGGCCACTGTCATATATTTACGATCTGTGGGTGGGAGCCTTTACCGGCTGTTGGCGGGCTCTCGACATCCTTTACCCACAGCCCTCTCCGCCAATGCCTCGTCTCAGTATGCGCTCGCTATCGTTCTCCTCGATCACAAGCCTAACAGCACTAGCAGGTGCAGATATAACAGGTAGTTCGGCTATTGCCCGAAGACGTAAACTACGGCCGAGGCTTATACGAAATCTCACACACCATTATATCTATGAATTGGAGATTTATAAATTCACAACGCTAGATACCACCATGAACCAAAGCTCAAGCCAACGAACTAACTTAGCGCTTTCATCCCAATCATCCACCTTGACCTCTCGCATCAGCTCTTCAATGACTGTGGATGTTTCGCAAGGATGAAAATACCAGCATGACGTGCCAAGAGTAGGGTGGTCGCCGTGAGAAAGCAGAGGAAAGGTCGAGGTGGGAAGAGTAAGAGCATAAGAAGATATCTCTACATTCTCACAAGCATTGGTCTTGAAGAGAGATGTTCTCAGGACATCTGGAAGGGGAAGCGGGGCCCCACCTGAGATTGTGAGGATCAGAACGGTGCATAATTAGACGGAAAACCCACTTTGATTACAGACAAGGAAATAAAATGCAGGAACTCTGAACGTAGAGGAGAAAACGACGTATTGTTGGCATAGAAAAGTCTCGGACTCGGACACTGTAGAAACCACTGTTGGATCAGGCTCCTCAACGGTCTCCATCTCAGCACTCAGAAAGTCGTCCAAATCATTGGTGGAAGCATTAGGCCGATGAAGGACATTGACAACACGAGACATATAGCCAAAGTTTAGATAACTCTGAAGTGCCACTCAGAGAAAGCCCAGAGACCAAATTCAATAAGCATACAGGATGTTCATGCCATTTCCATCCTTTCAACGCAGAAGTCACCACCGAATCTGGCGCCGATCCAGTGTGTTGGGCGATAAGCGCCTTGCATGCAGCATCGAATTGATGTCGAGTTAACATGGTCGTGACTGTGACGGAGTGTGTAACGCTATGAGAAGGAACTGTACAGGACACAGATTAAGGTTTGCGCCACCCGCCGCGTCTGGATTGGTGGACAACAAGACCAAAGAACGCAGCCTCTGCAATCTCAAAACTAAGCCCGTCCCAGTGCCGGCTCGCCGTCTGTTCGTCTCCAACGTGGACACTCTCAACACGGAATCATGGCTGTAGGAAAGGTCCGTCATTGTCCAGTACACCTGAGCCGAACCCATGCCTGACCACCTTACCACACACAGAACAAACGTCTCTCAAAGGGTAAGAAGGGTATTAAGAAGAAGGTTGTCGACCCCTTCACCCGCAAAGGTGAATAAAATATCGCCAGGCCGTCGCTGTACTCGCTTACACTGTCCGTAGACTGGTACGACATCAAGGCTCCTTCAACCTTCGAAGTCCGAAATGTTGGCAAGACCTTTGTCAATCGATCTGTTGGTTTGAGTGCGTGGTCCAGACGTTCAACCGTAGGCAAGCAGAAATTAACTAGATATTACAGAAAATGCCAATGACTCTCTCCGCGGTCGCATCGTCGAGGTTTCATTAGGAGACCTCAACAAGGATGAGGAACAATCCTTCCGCAAAATCAAGCTACGAGTTGATGAGATCCAGGGCAAGAACTGCCTTACCAACTTCCATGGCATGGACTTCACCTCCGACAAGCTCCGCTCCCTCGTCCGCAAGTGGCAAACCCTCATCCAAGCCCACGTCGACGTTAAAACTACCGATGGTTACCTTCTCCGTCTCTTTGCCATTGGCTTCACAAA
The DNA here is from genome assembly GCA_001563735.1 of Leucoagaricus sp. SymC.cos. Lineage (NCBI taxonomy): Eukaryota > Fungi > Basidiomycota > Agaricomycetes > Agaricales > Agaricaceae > Leucoagaricus > Leucoagaricus sp. SymC.cos. Next base: position 103,688 of record KQ962764.1, read on the forward strand.
ACGCCGTCCCTCACAAGTGAAGAAGACCACATACGCTCAGTCAAGTCAGGTGCGAGAGATCAGGAAGAAGATGTTCGAGATTATGACCCGTGAAGCGACAAGCTGCGATTTGAAGGAGTTGGTGCAGAAGTTTGTTCCTGAGGCTATTGGTCGGGAGATCGAGAAGGCGTCGAGGAGCATCTACCCCTTGCAGAATGTCTTCATTCACAAGGCCAAAATCCTGAAGTCGCCCAAGCTTGATGTTTCGAAGCTCCTTGAGCTTCACGGCGAATCCACTGATGTACGTTGAAATTATCATCGAGTATCAGATCGATACTGATTAGTATAACAGGAAACTGGCACACGGGTTGTGAAGGAGTACAAGGAGCACGCACCTCTCGAATCTGTCTAAGCATATCCTGTAGTTAAACCCTCTTCTTGTAATCCCTACCTATGACATCCTGATATGCGGCAGCTGTGCCATCATCATTTCCAATACATGCATCATGCTTCATTAGGGTTCTCCATGTAGACGCAGGTACATGGACAATCGAGTGCTTTTTTGTGGTAGCTGGGGTGATATTCACAAAATCCTATGATTGATATATCTCAATCCGGTAATTCGATAATACAGAAATTCATTACTGAAGACAAGACTTCGTCTCTATCCGCCATGTCCGATGTTGATTTTCTCCGGAGTAAGCTGGGAACTCATCCTGATTTCCCTCAGAAGGTGAGTGTGAAACTCAGAAAGGCTAGACTAAGAGACTGATCTCAACAGTACTGACTCTGACACTAGGGCATTGTATTCTTGGATATCTTTCCAATTCTGCACGACCCCCTCGCCTTCGAGACACTCATAACCCACTTCGTACACCATATCACTTCACGTACTCTCGGGTTATCAGATCATCGTAAGATCGATGTCGTCGTCGGCCTTGACGCTCGTGGATTCTTATTGGGGCCCATCATTGCCCTGAGGTTGGGTGCTGCTTTTGTCCCTATACGGAAGAAGGGCAAGTTGCCCGGAAAATGCGTGCAAGCAGAGTATGTCAAGGAGTATGGCACGGTGAGCATTCAGCTCTGTGTTCAAGCTAAAATTCTGACTGTACTCTTCTCTAGGACTCCTTTGAGATGCAAGCCGATGCCATCAGGCCAGGTCAAACCGTTATTGTTGTCGACGATCTGATTGCGACTGGTGAATGAAATAGTCGCATCCTAATGTCCCCCACTCAACTCGTTCTTTCAAAGGCGGTTCTGCGAAAGCTGCAGGCGAGCTCGTCAAGAAGCAGGGCGGCGAAACTCTTGAATATCTCTTCATTATCGAGCTTCTCTTCCTCAAAGCCGCCTCAGAGCTCGATGCTCCCGTTTACTCCATCATCCAGACCGAAGGCTAGATTCTCACGCCTTGAATAGAGCTTACGTTCGACTATCTCTGATTTGTTCGAGGATATCCTTTATTAGACCAGCAGTCGGGTATTTAGCAATGGGTGGCCATTAATATACAATATTCGTGGATTGATGGTATCCTGATTTTGATCCTCCCCACCCTGATCCTCATCCTTCTCAGCCTCCTTTACCTTTGGTTCCTGATACGAAGTTCCTCGTTTTGCCGAGTTGGCCGTCCCGAGAGGATCTCGATGAATCGCAGCCATAACCTGCCCCGTCCCAAGATTCTCAAGCGTCTTTATCAGCTCCAGGAGGACTTTCCCAGTATTTCGAGGTAATAAAACCAGTCCAATGTCGGAAATGTCACCGGCTGCCGCAGCTTCGTCGGCATCAGCGGTGGGATTGATAGCGAGTTCCTCATTACTGAGAACGATAATTCCCGCAGCACCAACGCTCCGAGCTTCGAGGAGTTTTTCAAGGAACGTACACTCCCCTCGTTCCACGACAATAATGCTATCAGGATAGGGGTGTTGATAAGGGAGACAGCCTTTTAAATTGCTGAGCTCGCGAAAGAGGGGGAGTCCACTTCCATCAGTCATGCGTGGGGGTTTGTCGCGAGGTTCAACTGGACGAGCTGAAAGATCTGCGCCAAAAAACGCCGTGTATGCGGTTAATCGCAAGCTCAAATCAGTGCCATCCATGTTGGCAAGCTGGACGCCGAGCATAGGATCTCCTAGGCTGAATGAAATACGCAGTTGAATGTCCGGATCTCGAGAACCCTTAGGCACGATAGGAGTCAAGTCTTCGGTAGGTGGGGCAAAGATGGTCGAGTCGTTGATGTAGACAATGTGGCCCGGCCGAACGTGATAGTGACCCACTAGTAGGTTCGTCAGCTCCCAGGACCAAGTTAGCAAGCCTCTAACGTACGTTTGCGAATATCGTAACCTTGGTCGTCGAGGCGGCGAACAATTTGTGTCCTGACACCAGTGACATTATGGATGATAAAACCATCTACGACAGGCTCTAACTTCAGGCGACTAGGGCTTAAATCCTCCGGTACAGTCCGTCCATCGGACGAGAGTATAAAGTCATATGACTACGAGCAAGGTCAACTGATCTTATTTGAGGTAGAGTTTAGTGGATTAACTCACGAAACTTTCAACGGCAGGTTTCTCGCACCACCCATTAGCTGACCATGCGTCTATCTCCGTCGAGCTGGCGTGCACGCCGACCAGTTTGCGTGCGTAGTCATAATCACTCCTTGACCGAATGCCACGAACTAGACCAGTATCACCTGTGCGATTATCTGGGACTTCGATGAAAGGCTTGTAAATGGGGCATTGATGGTCGTCTACGGGTCGCATTTTTTTCCGTGAGGCTGGCATAGGTCGAAGGTATTCTCTGTCAAGGAATAGTATGTGGCCTTCAGTAGTGAAAACGTAGTTAGAGTCGTCCCGATGAATGAGATTGTCTTCGTCAAATAATAGAAAAAGATACTGTGAGCAAGTTCGTGAGATTTTATTCCCTCAGCCTGAACAGAATCTTACTTTTAGTGTTTCTGAAAGCGCAAAAGATTCCATACGATCATCACGCCTATTTGTCCGTAAATCCTGGATGCCTGTGAGCCCGCAATCTACTTTGGCTCTGGCAATGATGTCTTGCAACACGCGTTCTCCAACGTCGAGGTAGAAAGGGTCTCGAGTTGCCTGAGATAAGCGAGGTCAGCCATGCTTCAAGCGCTTGAAAGCAAAAACACGAACCCGGTACAAATACCACGTTGATTCAATGAACTCTGTAAGGCTATGTTAGTCAATCAAATGCACAGTCTTGTGTTTACAAACCTGGGCGCAGTGGGTATTGATGAGAAGTAGCCTTCTTAAAATTCGTATCATACACTTCAGGAAGTCCGGAGTGTTCTCGCCATAAGTTGTAGTCTACCATGTCGTCAGTGAATGGCTTCCGGGTTGGTGTATAGGACGAACATAGCATATGCAATTTGATTGCACTCTGTACGTCACCCGCCAGAACTTGCAAACCTGGGAAGAAAGCGGACAAGGAATCAACAGTGAAATATGCTGTATCTCCCGTAACCATATTCACAGGTCGATACTGGGAACGAGGAAGTTAGTGACGAGTTTTGAGGCTGGTGAGAGGCCATTGAGCACTGACCCAATATCCATCTGCTGCTCGCGAATAGCGCATAATAGCTGCATAAGCGTCGTCCCAGACGTCCAGGAATTCAATTTCGCCTGTGGAAGGATCAGATTCCTCTGACTTTGGTGGATAGAAAAGCACCGACCGCTCATGATATACCACTTGAGCGCATATTCAAAGAACGAGTCGATGCCAGCACCGATGGACGTCACTTCGGGAGCTATCCATTCCTTTCATAAGAGTGAGCGAGATATGCCTACTGGGAACTAGACTGAAACTCACGCCGTTCCAGGTGTTGATGGTATTCCCAACCAGCCCGATATCCGACTTGCGATTCCACAAAGCGAAGAAAGCCTGAGCTCCTTGAGTGAGACAAGCTGGAGCAAGGAGAAAAAGCCAGAACCCACTTTATACGCTGCCTTCTCAAATCGCTCGTCCCCAGTCAACCGACTTAATGTTGCAAACTCTAAAATGAGTGAACCTGCTCCAGCAGTGCCTACAGGCGAGGACACTTCAGCTGATCTTGTCAAAAGGATGGTGAGGTTGCGACTAACAAGTTTCTAGTGTTTCCTCTCTCATCAAGCCTTTGCGGAGGTTGATCTTTCAATGTGTATATTGAGCTCTGGTGTGCAAGATTTAGACAATTAATTGACAATACCCTAGCAAATGGAAGACCAGTCCGTGTAGCAAACGCTGGAAGTAGCCGGTTCCCAAGATCTCGTGCAAGTTCCAATAGCTCTCCACGGTACCAAGGCAAATGGAAAGGTTGCCCCCGACGGCTGGCGAACATATGGCCTGAAAGTAACCCTCCGAGAACGCGAATCGTTGTTTCAAACACTTGAGGTTTGGTATTCACATCGAATTGGACCCATTGGATGACGTTCTTCACGGCTTTTTCAAATCCATCTCTATCATCAAGAACCACAAGTGTGTCAAGCACGTCGACGAGTGTCAGCGAGAAGTTTCCAGCAACGTCATTAGCCGCAATATTTGTCCTGCGGGAGAGTGTTAGGAGGAGGATTCAATGAATGGGATAGGCTGGACGCACGGATTCTCCCAATCAGGTCCTTGGCCAGAACATGACAATGGAGTCAGCTGCAAAACACCGCTCAATCACCAGAAGACATTGAAGCACCAGGCTTGCGTACCTCATCTAGTGGAAAGGCTGAAGAAACAGTCAGATCACGAATGCTAGGAACCAGATGGAAGGCATGCCGAAGGTCATGTAATTGTCATAGCCGTGATAGAACAGTTCCCTCGTCCTCTCCCTGCATTCCGAGGGTCAGTGTTCCGTTGGAGCCTCCAAGTTTAGTGACTTGCCGAGCCGCAAGTTTTCGTTGGGTAGACCAGCCAGAGCCTCCAACGGGCGAGGCTGAGGTGTTTGCGAGCCAGCGGGGGATCTGGAGCGATGCAAGGAGGGCAATGAAGAGACATTCCGGGAAGAACTGTCTCCAGTGCATAGGAAAGTGGCCAACCAGGAAAGAGCAATGTTGGCATTGAGTGTCGTGGCAGCAGCATCAGTGACGTGTGACTGAGTCCAGATCGAGATCAGCCAACTTACCACCATCAGCTGTTCCTGGCTCTGTAACCAATGGCCACTGTCCTCGACGCCCCCAGCGCTCTCAGCACTTATATACTCAACGGTTGGGTACGTTTTTTGGTTTGCGCGCGGAAATACACTCAAAGCACCTAGGTCTTGACAAACCAGCCCTGTCCCACAAAAGGATGCAGAATACCGCTTCTGCGCTCGCCTGTCGGCCAAGATCCTGTCGTGCATTTGTGCGTCAGCTGTGATGCCACCTCAAGCAGTGCGTGTCAGTGTCATTTCTTTTCAATGTATCATTGACCTCCGAATTATGTAGTCACGCGCCAACCACCGGCTGCACCAGACGTACCCCAGTCCACCTCCACTTCAACCTCATCCGCCTCTCATATAACACGAGCATCCACGCCAGCGACAGAGGTTTCCGAAGCTGGTGACGGCTTCCCGCCCTTTGTCGAAACAGAAGAGATGCGCCGGCGTCGGGAGCAGACCGACCGTGCGTCTGCAGAAATCGGTCGACGTCTTCTGCAAGGCTGGACAATGTTAGGTGATGAATGCCCCCGAGACGGATGCTATTACGTCCCCCTTGTTCGCCCACCGAAGACAAGTGGAGACCCCGACCCGAAAAAGGTCTTGTCGTCCGATCTTCCCCTTGTTCTCCACCTCATGCATCTGCAGGAATGTGTCCTTTGTGGTAACCTCTATACCACCCAAAAAGACTGGGCAGGTCGTGAAAGCCTTGTACCAGTCGACAGTGGTCCTGCACAAAATCCGGCGACATCAAATGTTCCTGCGGCATCCTCAACAGCCCGTCCTTCTCAAGAAGTGAGCATTCGTTAGTTGTCGACCTGGTTGTGTAGTTATCTCATTTCAGGTCCCGCAGAATGCCGTGTCAAAGTCTGGTCACTCAGTTCACCCCGAACGGGTAAGCTCAAAGCTGGTCACCAACATTTGATATTTCCCTGACACGCCAAAGAACCTTCCTCCTCCAGCAAGCACCCAGGTGACTCCAGCTCTTACTATTTTCGATGATCACATCTCAGTTCTTCCTCCAGGAATCAATTATGGGCGCACTCAATGCTTCTTCAGAAGCCCTGCAACTTTCACTTACAATTCTCACGACCCGCTTAACGTCACTGTCATCAAACTCCACTCTCGCAGATCCAGCCAGCATTGCCACGACTGCAGATGCTATATCGAAAGTCACCCAAGCCTTATCCCAGGTCAAGCAACTCCAATGGAGCGAGATCCAGGCCCGCTCAATGACGTGAAAGTGGATAGGTCTCTTGTAGTGGTATATCTTATCTTCCAAAGGTCTGTAGGGCTGCTGTTACGATCAGGGCAGATTTCAAATAAAATCAACTCGATTTTGACCACTCTAATCGATAGTCTTCCCTGGAACAGCCGAAAGCTCGGTACGCTTGCGATAGGCAGTGTCGAAAGATGTCAATCATTCATGGAGTTCGAGCAGTGGTGCATTTGGACTGCATGGTCACCTCGTGGGACATGCCGATTCACTCTAACACCACTATATAAAGCATGCATCTCGCGTGCTGTCAAGACCTTTAACAACATGCCTAGTTTCAACATCTTCAAAACATTTGGGAGTTCAAAGGCCCCGCCTCGCCCGGCGCCTATAATCACGAAGGACTATGCGTATACGACTACCCCTGCTGCTGTCCGCACTCCCCTCTCACCGACAACAGTGACACCGACACCTGCGCACTCTCGTTCCGCCTCTATGCCTCCCGAAATTATCAAATCCGAGCCAATAACCGACCCGTCCCTCATGCGACGGGGGACACTCAAAAAGAAGAATAAGGCGAGCGATTGATAAGAGCGTAGTGAGCGTCTCCGGTTATTAACTTTTCATGCCTGTAGCACCGCCATCATCACATATCAGAGGATACTCCCATGCAATGGGACGAGCCACAATTCGCGCCACGAGATGATATCCTCCATGGAACTCCTCCTCTCACCGCTCGCCAATCAACGGGTCTGCAACCAACCAATGCATCTGTCTATCCAGAAGAGTACCCTTATCCCTACGAGGATCACCACCAACAAAGGTTCCAGTACAACACGAGTATTGGTCATGGTGCTCTACCATCGAGTGGCATGCCAGGGTACGAAAGTGGTTCACCTCCTGCAATGTACTCTGAACCGCCTCGAGGTGGAGTGTATCCCGAGCAGGAGAGAAGACATCACAGTCAACATCGTCACCGTCACCACCGCCACCACTACCAGCCCCCACAGCAGTATGAGTATGAGTATGCCGCACCATCCGCGCATGGCCAAGGTCACAGTCATAACACCTGGGGACCTGATCAGAGTAGAAGTCGATCTAGGTCAAGATCATTCACACCTATTCCGTCCGTATACCGAGAACCAGACAGTATGGATTTGGACGACTCTTATGCGGACCCCTTGATGCGGGACAATCATGCTCAAACGAGCTGGAGTAGACGCTCGGGACATGGACTTGATGGACATGAGCCTGATGTACATGGACCTCCGCATTCACAGCCACAGGCCAGAATTGGGTGGATCCCGAGTGCGGCAGAACAACAGATGACTGAAGACCAACGAGCGGCCCATGATTCAGAGCCTACTCTGGTCGGCGAGGTCGAGCCCCAGGTCATCACTCCACCGATTGAGAGCGAGAATCCATTGAGAACGAATGTCTACCATACTCGTCAACCTGATTGGGATCCGAATGCGAGACATAGATGGAGGACTCCCGCGCAGGAGTACGCGCACGAAGTATGTCTCCATCTAATCTATTTTAATGATGAGCTAAACCAATCCGTTCTTGCAGAACAGACATCGTGACTTTAGGGAACCTGAGGAACCACGGAAGAAGGCCTATATGTATAGGGATTACCACTATTCAGAAACTGTCGAGGTAGGTACTACGTCTCGGTCAGTCGTGTAAGGAGCTGAACTTGAGCAGCCAAGAATGCGAGAACGACGGCCTTCCTTCGAGGAATCTGAATCAGAGCCTGAAGAATATCGTTATGTCGTCCCTTCAGGCGTACATGTAGTCTTTAGAGACCATGATGGCAATGAGATAACCAGGTATATTGTTACTTCTTCGAATACGAGAGCTTTCAACTGAACTGAGTGTAGGATTGGCGAGCCAAGTCTTGCACCTCCTGGTGACCGGCATAGAAGAGACATGACAACGTTCACAGTTGTAGACGAACACGGAACGGTGTTGTATAGGATTGCCCCAGGCACGGAGGATCAGATGGCGGTCGTTTTAGGGACGATAGATATCTGCGGTGAGCGTTAAGTAATCTATGTAGAAGCTTGAAGCTGATGTGCTTCACAGGTCGGGTAACCCACGGCCGCCCCGCGCAATCAAAACTATTATGATCGACGAACGAGGAAACCAGATGCCCTTGTAAGTAGCTTTAAAGTCAATTTATCGTGCCTGTGTTTGACAATACCAATCAGAAGATCCAATGAAAGTCACTCCAGCCGTTCGCATCGTTCGCACCATTCGCACCGTTCACATCAATCACACCACTCTCAACACTCGCATCCTTCACACCGTTCCTATCATTCGCAACACTCACACCCCTCACATCACTCGCACCACTCTCAGTATTCGCACCCCTCGCAGCATTCGGACAGTTCTGGGAGAAGACGAGATTATTATTAGGTAGTATATAAGTCGTTGAAGGATCTTGCCTCTTTATTGGCGTCGGCAATCTCGTGTATGGACGTTATTCAGCGAGCGACTAACGCTAGATTAATTTCGCTTGCGGCCCTGCTTCTTATTTGAGCGTTGCGAGCCGCCAGTCACGGAAGCGATGTCTTGTTTGCTCAACTGCAAGACTCCTCCCTTAAATCTGCCAACACCCATTCCGAGGCCCCTAGACTTTGACCGTGACGTGGAAGTACCAGATGCTTCGAAGAGCTTCTTGAGGGTAGGGTGATAATTTCCCAAATTCTTCGCCTGTAATCGGTGTATGAGAGTTTATGAGTAGCTGCATTCGGCCGGAGACCAAGCGCAAAGTAGAATACCTCCTCAAGCTCTTGCTTATCTCGCTCTTTCTGTTTTCTCGCCAGACCTTCCCTTACACGCTTTGCAGCTCTGTTCTTCTCGGCATCTCGGATTGCTCTCTCGCCTTTTCCAAGCTTGGCCCTTCCCGAAAGCTCCATTACGCGGCCAGCGAGTGCTTTGCGTCGATGCCCGGGCGTCATGTCAATGTCCGGATTGAGAGAACCGGACAGGAGTTTTGTATGCACCAGTTTATGGAGTAGGGCATCGTTTTCTACATTTGTTCTGGTGCCAAGGTGAGCGAAGGTTTTGCCGTAAAAGATCAAAGAGGACGAACCGTTCATCCTCTTCTTCTTGTGGTGTTTTCTTCTTTTTCTGTTCCAGCGATTTTAAGCCATCATCTCTAAGTCTGGATACTTTTGACGACTACAATGTCAACGAATGCATGAGTCCTAGCGAGAGAGATAAACCAGGTAGTTAAACTAACCATAAAGGCCTTCATCTGCGCTTTTGATATGGTTTCGGTTTCAAATGCATTTTCCGAGAACACGACAGTCTTTTCGTCAACAAACGTCGAGCCACCAGCTGTGAAACCGTCATCGTCCTGATCACATTCTTGTCTCCGTTTAAGGAATCAAACACAGCATAAAAAAGGCAGCACCCATACCGGGATCCTCTAGGTCTATCTCAGAGTCGCTACCTTCCTCTGAAAAAGCGTTCTCTTGGATTTTAATACCACCCCATTCTTCTTCCGAGCTAGATTCATCGCCGGATAGCCTCACGCGTTTAAGGGGTGACTGTTTGTCGTTAGAATCAGTTGCCTTGTGCTTCGTAGTACGAATAGATGCAGGTAAGTTAAATGATTGGAGAAATTGTTGGCCATGGGCTTCAAGAATGCTTAAGAGCTCATTGTCGTCGGACATGGTCGAAAGATGAACGGAGTTGTGGCTGATCAAACTCGAAATCGTCGTCGAAGTAATTTGATGTGACTACGTCACATCTTCCATCCGACCTTCCACCATTGCACGATGGCCCGACAACGGAAGGGCAAATCAACACCCTCAAATGATACACCTTTAGTGAAACCCAGCGACCTTTCTGAAAAAAGACTGACGAAACCCCTGCTCGAAATCTCCGAGGAAGAGCAGTGGAGACTCATAAACGATTCTGGTGTGCTCAAGAAGATTCCCAAGCCCAACCAAGAGGCACCCGACGCGTCGCTGGGCGAGGAGGACACCGAACCTATTACATTCGGAGAAGAAGTTCTGAACACGATACTATACGTTGTTCCCTTCACTTTCTTACTGATTATGATGGAAATGTGTGTCTTTTGTAATGCTGGAATGAAGTCACTAACTCATGGAAGTCGAATTCTGTCAGCTTGATCCACTACCAATACCACAGGAGACCGACTGTTGACGTTATTTTGGATAGACTGACATCGAGTGTTCCTGGTAAGCAATTTCGACCATTGAGCCATGTACCCCCCACCGAATCTCGTCCAGTCATGGGCATATTCATGTTCTACAGTACGTCAGAAGACACAACTACATATGCCTTTGTTCGACCAACCATGTATTAGCATCGCGATACAAGTCACACAAGGTGCTGCAGATTTTTCTCTTCGCAATCAGCACCATCTCTGGCTGCCGTCTTATATATCAAATCAACCACGCAAACTGGCTCACGAATATGAAGCAGGTAAGACTTCCAGGATCTTGACTTTCATCCCTTAGTTGCTGAATGTCGAGCAGTGTCCTCCCCTGGCCACAATGTGGATATATACCGTCTTCATGGCTGACTTAGGCCT
>KQ962764.1:115477-138702 GCA_001563735.1 Leucoagaricus sp. SymC.cos
AGCTAACGCCACCGGTTGTCCTTTTGAGCCTGCATTCAAAGCGAGAGAAACTGTATTCACTTGAGTCCAAACCCATTTGTCCCCCTCGCTCATTATCAGTGTTTGCATGAAGGAAGAGATGAGATCACTTTGGTGCTTGGCAAGACCCTCGTCTATCGCAAGTTTCAGGTTGACTCCTAAACATATTTTGAGATGTATTTTGGGGACAAATTAAACTCGCCCACGTAGAGCCTTTAGCAACGTAATAGTCGATGACTCCCTCATATCATCATCCTCGAGGTGGTTTATCCATCGCGAAAATGCTCCGAGCAACACAATGGCTACGTCATTATGGCCCAACCGTATGGCATGTATCAATGGCGTTGTGTTTCCGGAATTCCGGAGTAATAACTGAGAGGAATACGAGTGTCAGTGTGGATTCAATAGTATGCCCCAACCACTTACATGAAATGCCTTGTCACGAAGGTGCATGAGAAAGGTGATATCGTGCTGCTCGACTGCTCGCAAAACTTCAAATGGCTATCCTCGGTGAGTCAGAGCCCCCGTTAGCGTCAATGAATTAGCAAAACCTACCTCGGTTTGCCTGTTCATAACGTCTGCTGGGCTGAAGGATGCTTTGGGCGACGTAGGCTTTAGTAAGTTGCTGAAAGCCGATTTCACAGATACAGCAGAAACAATGGAACTGATGCTCAATTTACGATCACGGGTAGTGTTTTCAACAGGTGTTGTGGGTTCCACAATCTCCTCTTGACTAGACGAAGACGAGATACTAGGTGGCGGGCTGAGTCGCAGACTCTTAAGATATGCTCTGGGAGCTGAATCTCGAGCTTCACGCTGCAGTATGCCTGAAAAGGAGTTCATGAAGAAGCTGTGGATAGAGACTGAGATACACGTACCCATGGTTGGTAGTCGTTCTGGGAGACATAGATCCGAGGGAAGCCGCTGTTTGGGTAGAGGTGATTGCTTCAAAGGAGTTGATTCTGAATCCAGTGACTGGCTGAGAGCCAGGACGAGGGAAGCGTTGTTCATGAGAAAGAGTAGCAGAGCACAATGCCAGAATGCTTTCGCAAAACCAATGTGTTATGCAGCTTTAAAGACGGGGAAGTGGCCCGTGGGCTCGAATGACAATACGAGTTCACAAATGGTCATCACGGCTGTGTGGCTCAGAATAACGATGGCAATGTTGGATGGACGGGATTACCGGGCCGAGGCAGCCCTAAACAAGGAGCGAAGCCCCGAGCTCACAAGCGCTTGGAGGCTGAATCTACACGGCCATCGTCTATTTGCTCTGACAACAGCAGTACGTGAGCCTCAGCGAATATGCCACATACTCTTACCGATTAATAATTGTTAGCTGACAAGTGGCACAATGCCTTGCTAGACCAATGTTTCTCCCACCAGTGTTGTTGAACATAACCGAGGCTCTTGGAGATCTACTATAATACTACCACCCTCTAGCTTCGAAATGACACAAGATCGGGACACTCATTCTACTTGCTCCGGTTCCACTTATAAACGCCACAGAACATGTGATCCAAACGATACATCTGAAATTGGGCCTCCAGCAAAAATTTCGAAAACAACCTCAGGCCCCTTGCGACACCACAAGGAAACAAATGAGGAAAGGAAGGTTCATGGGTTTCAGGCTGATTCTGACTTGGGAACGACGACGAGAGAGACATTGAAATACAGGAATGGTGCGTCTGTTGTCTGTCTCCAAGGACTATGCAATAACTCGGTGTGATTTTAGTCATAGCCCTTTGTTCGCCTCGGGGTACAGCTTATCCTTGCCTTCTGTAATCTTATTGCTAATATGAAGGTTAGATATGATTCATATTGCCACCAACATTATCTCCTGGGCTACTTGCGAGTCAAGTAACCCTGGCTCGATCTGTGTCATCGTGGCGAAGTCAGTGTTCTGGACTCTCCTTTGCCCGCAAAGCTAAATCAATTTCTAGTGATCCGGACATGATACAGCGTCTGCAGGAGACTTCTCGAAGCACTTTTTCCGTTTCAAACATCCACACCCTCATAGACGACGGAACTGAGACAAGAAACCTTGCTACGATTGAGGAAGGGGTGGTGTTCGGTTCGAGTCAGGTATGAGCGCCTTTCCCCATCAGCTCAAATACTAAGGCCTGCAGGCGATTTCGCGATTCTTATCGGGGAGCCCACTTTCCTTAGACAAAGTTTCTATAATAGTCTCGTGTGATGACACTATTTCGGGACATAGAGATGGCTTTATCTCAACAGTACCGAAAAACATGCTCAGGGGAAACTTTCCCCCGACTCCAGGCGCACGACCTCGTATCTTGATCCTCGTCCCAAAATCATGCTGCGGTTCCTCTCAAGTCTCTGATCTTCACGAGCTGGAAGTCGTTCTCGATGCTGCCCTGCTTGGGATTGGCCTCCAAGCTCCAGATGCAGATGAAGTATCTGCGTACAAGAGCAGGCGAACAGAGCTTGTTATAACCTATCACAGGCACGATAACTTGCAGGAAACCCTTTTATGCAAAAGGCTACAAGACTGCGACCCGCAAGGCTCCTTTCTTGGCCGCCATATTCGGCATGCAAAATTTGCTTTGCACGAGTTAGGGCCCTGTGCTGCCGACCTTGTCTGGCGCGAAGCCTTCGGACCTTCCATCCAAAACCCCGGGTCCACGTCCGATGGTTTAGAGCGCCAATCGTCCTTGGTCCGAGCACGGGAGCTTGTCAAGCACTGGCCTTTCAAATTACCAAACCTCGACATGACATCTAGAAACATGAACGTCAGTCACAAGTTTATCCGGCTTGTACAGGTTTTGGAGTCATATCAATTTTACGGTGACAATTTTCGGGGCATTATCTTCGGTACTTGATCTCGTTGCCTTTGTAAGATAGCCCTGTCTCCTAACCTCATAGTCTAGTACAAAGAAGGATCATTGCCCAACTCCTAGAGGCATTGTTCCACAGTCTTGTACCACGTCTGCAGTTTCTTCGTCCTCTAGTTGCAATGAACCATCGCAATTCGTCGGAACTTGCTTGGGTGGTTTGTTCACTCCCTTGTCACTTGATAATGTCACTCATGTCTATTCCCAGGAAAACGTTTGCCGACAATTTACTTCCGGGAAATGCAATCTCCTGATTGCGACCAAGTCATATGAAGATATCCCCTTCACCGAAGCATCTATCGTCATCTCGTGCGATTTGGGTCCTTGAAAATTTGGCGCCCACTGACCATTTCAATATAGATTTGATGTTTTTGAGAGCCAAATGTCTCGCGTTTACGCTCGCAGCCGCATTAGGGATATGACAGGACATCTGGTTCATATGATAGAAGAGGGAAACAATGTTCATCGCCATGCCCTCTCCAGATCCTCGCTCGACGCGGAAATGCTCCGGTGGGGCGATACCATGCAGCATGGTTGTCCTCGCTTAATTCCGCCGAGACCTCTACGAGAAAGTCGTGATGCGTTTATCTCAGATAGCGAGGATGACCAAGACATCGACTTGGTTCATGATCCCGTCACTGGTGACCGTCTGGGAAAACATCAGGCTGTTACAAGTCTATATTCTTTTGCTGCTCGTCTAGACTTAGCGAGCCCTCAAACACAAAATCGAAATCTACTTGACTATGAAGAGTCTGACACCACTGGCCGTAAAGAATGGCGTTGTATAATCAGGATGCCCACATTACCTAATGGTATGTTTTATGGCCCTTACCAACCGTTGAAGTACCTGGCCCGCAGGGAAGCATGTTACTCCGCCTTTTGTCAGCTGCAACATCTGTCCGAAGTGGATTGTTCCACATTTCCCCACCACCGAGTCACCGGCGATCAGGTTCAGGACGATGACGCTGAAATACAAATTGAACCGGGCCATGAACGACCTCATGTGCCGCTCAGCCCCGATTTTTGGAAAATATCCATATCTCATCCACTTTTTGCTGGTTTCTTGTATCCCTGGATTGTGTCAACAACAACTCCCGGATCGGGTCTCGATGAGCGCGCGCCCATATGCATTCTGACAAGGGCGCCTTTACCCGATCTCCCGCACTTCGAGCTTTTTCATTTCAACAAATCCGTCCAGCTTTCCTTCAACAGAGCGCCGCCCGTAAAGCTGGACCCCGATCAGCTCCATCAAGCTCACCAGTTCACCATCAAGTTTTGCCGCATCGTTATGAATAAATCATTCGAATCATCTACTTGGCAGGAAATGGGATACCTGTTCCTGCCATTCAAAAAGAACTGGGGTCGACCCTCCGAGACGGACTGGTTATCGTCACCTTCGATCTTCGTCAACAGCGTCGACTGGCACGTGGTCTCCCTTGTATCAAAGAACTGGGCTGTCCCGTTGATGGATTTGAATAACCTGGGACTCGAATTGGAAGACGCTGTCGTACAGGATCGAGCTGTGGAGTTCACTCACAGATGCGAAATCAGCCGTATCAGAAATGATTTAACCCCGCTGAGCGTGGTCGATGACAAACCGCTGGGTTACTCTTTACTCAAATATGCAGCTTTCGCGGCGGACGAACGGTTTGCGGAGGGAGGGACGACGTTGCTTGAACAGTGCCACAGCCGTAGGAAAAATTTTAACGGGCTACGGGTTTCAAATCAGCCAATTTTAGAAGTGACTCGTATGCCAGGCGCAAATAACTGCCTCAACCCAAGGATTCCATCCCACAATGATGCACCAGAAAAAATGACACAACGTGAGGAGTCGCTTCTTTTTTCTGCGGAGAAAGCGGAGGTGTGGACTGACATGACTGTACAGTGTTGATTCCCGAATACTGTCATAAGCTAACCGTGCCAGCGAGGTTTGTTTTTTAAGCATCCCTAGCATCAAGCTCATAAATTTCACCAGTACTTTGCGCATGGGTTACCTCCTGCCCTCAATCACACGAAGGATCGACGAACTTCTGCTGGTGAAACAACTAAATGCCAGAATACTAGATCATTGTGTGCACGACGACCTGCTCGTGATTGCCACTGCTTCACCTTTGGCAGGAAACGACTACGACTACGAGAGACTGGAACTCCTCGGTATGTGTCATGCACCGGCCACCAGGTCTCCATTTTTCCATTCTGATCGCTCCTGCGCAGGGGATGCATTCCTCAAATATCTTTCGAGTACTTACGTTTATGCTCAAAACCCCCAGGGTTCCGAGGGAGAATTGCACACAGCTCGACAGAAATACATCAGTAACCAACACCTCTGCCATCTCGCGAGCCGGCTTGGTCTTCCGGGCTACATACAAGTGAAGCCCTTCAGCGTCAAATCTTGGGTGCCTCCTGGAATGAGGCTGGGAGATCCTCAGCAAAAGCAGACTACTCCGCCCGAACCAAACGAACCAGCAGGAACGCTGGCAACACCCCCGAACCCGATAGCCGACAAGCCAAGTGAACAGTCGTTAATGGACTCCAATCCAGGGAAACAGCCAAAGACTCGGAAGAGGCGTTTAAAGAAAAGCACACCCTTGTCACCGATCGCAAACAAGGTGGGTGTTGAATTGTTTAGAGTGCGTGAAGGGCTTTAATCAGATTCATCAGACCGTTGCCGATGTTGTAGAGGCTATCATGGGCGCAGCATACATCTCTGGCGGACGTGACGCAGCTCTAAAAGCGGCAAAATTCCTGACAATACCTTTCACCGAGATTGAAGAGTGGTCCGATCTCGATCGTAGTGATTGTGTTCCCTTGAACACAGGGCACCGCCTCGACGCCTCTGCAATAATTGCCATTGAGAGCATAATCGGACACGCTTTCATGAAACAACACCTTCTCAGCCTAGCAATGGTAGGATTTCACAAACTCGTGGCTTTGAACACGAAGTGATATAAAAAGCAGGTCCATACCACCTTCAATACCGTGGAGATGAAGAATCATCAGCGCCTCGAATTCATCGGGGATGCAGTGCTTGACTTCAGTAAGCATCACAAACTCCTCCTTCACTTCTTAGAAGCACGACTCGAATTGCCTGGTAGTGGTCGTTCGCTATTTATATGATAAGAAACCCCACGCATCGCCAGGTGATCTCAGTGTATCAAAGGTACGTGCTTCTTTCATGCTCATAAGCTTCCCTGATATATCTTGAAGAGCATGATGGTATCAAATTCTACGCTTGCCGCAGTATGCGTGTGGTCCGGGTTGCACAGATTCATTCATACAACCCAGCAGCTGGGGCAAACTATCCAGAATTACGAGAAGGCGCTGCGTTCTCAACAGGCTGCGGTGTTTTCGGGGGCTCATAGCGAGGGCAGCTCACTCGTTCAATACTGGAAGGATCTAGAAGCACCCAAGGTGCGTGCCACCAGCGTGACTCTTCCAGCTGGCTAGTCCCCTGATCTCCAATAGGCGCTTTCGGACGTGGTTGAGTCTGTAATTGGTGCTGCCTTGATCTCGGATGGCTTCTCTCAATCCGGTGTTGATATTATATTTCAAACATTACTTCTGCCATTTTATGAGAAGTATATCCCTTAGAATATATTTCATGAGCTCTCGAGCATACCCAGTGGTTAGATATATTGGGTTCAAGGATGCGTTCTGGAATAGGAGACAGCCTTCTTTCAATTCATGATTTTCAACGCCAGACAGTCACTAGGTGCTCCCAAAGTAATATGGATAACTGCGACAGATTGGGGTTAAGCGATCTGTATTACGAGACTTCCATTACTTGTGCAGCGTGGAACCCAACATACTGGATGAAAACGGCTCCCCTCCGGGCACATCCAGTGGATCATGAATTAAGCAGCACCAGCAGACTTCCTCCTACAACCATGAAATGAGTAACGAGCTAACGAATGTGCGAAGAACATACAACTGCCACCAGACTGCAGCGAAAGGAATGGAGAATCCAGTGAGTAGGTATGCTGTAACTTTCAAGCCAAAAACACCCTTGTTCTGGGCGGTAGGAAGGTCAAAGGGTAAGTGCTGGGGAAACGTCGTCAGAATCGCGTAGACAGCAAAGACGGAACCAAAACCCACGTGATAGTGTCCGTGAGCATCACGGATGGGGGTAGTAGTGTGCAGAGATCGTGCACGTGTGACGAGCTGACGAGCTGACGAGCGGGTGAGGAGTGACAACGACATGGCGAAGATGAGGCGAATGAACACTTTTGAGTGCACCTTTGCAACTCTGGAACTCTGGTCGGAATTCCCCGGAAAATGCGATCACATGACCATAATGGCGGCGCGCACCATCAATTTGCTCAATCATCAATGCTCTACGATGTCATCATTATAAAGAATCATCCAGCATTCGAGGCTCAATCCTCCCGTTCTTCTCAGACCTTCCGTCTAAAAGGTTTTTTGAAATCGAAAATTGAAAGAAAAACTCGTGCCGTGGAGTCTTAATAACTTGCAAACCTGCCCTAGAAGTTACTAAGCTGGTCAAGTTTCGTTATTTTCAATAACAACAAGATGGTTCAACGCGACATTCGATCTGCACTTCCATCGTGAATCATCCTCCGACCTTCCTTATGCGTGATAACCAACGAACTTGGCCTATATGACACCTACTTTCCTTGGTCAGGCAGCCAAGAACTATACTACCTGGCTCATGTTTTGCATAGGTCGGAGCAAACACCAACGAATTGAAGAGCCCAGAATGGAAGCCGGATCTACTCGTGGGCTCGGTCAGATTCAGTGAGCTTATAACTTGCAAATTGTCACAAGTGTAGTTATTCGTCTTAACCTTGCTTACAGCTTACTACATTCCTCTCACTGGACACCACAAATGCTAAAGTGCAACGGAATCAAATAGCCAACTGGTTGGAATCATTGGAGTCAATATGGAGGGGAGAAAGTTCTATAATCATGCCGAAGTGCCAGAACCTGGTAATATTGCCGATAGGGTCAGCCTCTCCGACGATCGCGATCGCTATTTCAATCACCCCGCTGCTGGTGGTTGGGCTGGTATACGGTTGGCTGGTAGGTCTGTTAGATTTTTTGGGACAAGCAGGCACATGACATAAGCATAGAGAACGAAAATAGATCAATGGCCGAAGCCAAGAATCATGGTGTTCGATTTTGAGCTCAACTGACTGTGCAATTTCTCGGGTGGCTCACATCAAGTCTGAGGTGCTTGAGCCAAATATACTCTGGTACCACGATTCCAGGCAACTTCTGTTTTCATTCACAGTATCTCTACCCTTAATCACGAAAGGAAAATCGAAAATGAAAGCATAGCACTTGGGTTCTTAGGTTGAGTGCCTTTACAGTCTTGTTGTTCCTTGGCGCTCCTTCCCATCCCTCGGCGTATCCATACGACTGTATGTTTTGCCTTGGCATTCCTAATCCTCTGTCCTATATAAGACGCCCGCCCCACCTCCATTCATACACTTCTTGATCACCATGGGTGTTTTCAATAAACGAACTGGCCTCAAGTTCAACAGTCAGACAAACACTACTATTTCTGTGACCGTTCTGCCGAACAATCCTGATTTCAAGAGTGTCATCCCAATCACCCATACACTGACCCCTCAACAGATCAACAGATCATCGAAGATTTAGGAGCATTTGCTAACGATAGTCTTTCAAAGAATGAAGTTCTGCGAAGGCTCGAGAGCTGTGATGAAATTTTACTCCAAGGCGAAGGTGGGGTATCTGCCCTTCGCGTCCTCATCGGCCAGCTTGGTATGTGACTACCCAGATCCGCAACCCAATCAACTTATTCTGTTCCGAATAGCCAACGCCCTCACCCTTGTTCTCATTGCTGCACTCGACCTCAGCTTCGGCATTCAGGATTTCGTAGAAGAAGCTGTGGTTACAGTGGTCATTGTCTTGAACACCACGTGAAGCTTTTACCGTCCACAATCGCTGGTCCCATCGAACGCCAAAGAATGCAGGGTCGGATTTCTGCAAGAATATCGAGCAGAGAAGACGATGGACTCGCTCCGCCAACTGTCGTCCCCCAGTGCATTTGTCATCCACAATGGCGAAGGTATAGCAGTACCGGCTAAAGACGTGGTCTCAAGTATGCAAAAAACTTCTCGAGAATGTTTTAACTTCTCACGATTTGTGCAGGAGACATCATACCGGCGGATGTACTACCTACCTTGTTCGCTTTTGGATCAAACAAGCTAAACTCATTTGTTAACACAGCTGCACCTTATCACGGCATCTAATCTGGAAGTACCGGAGCAACTACTTACTGGAGAGTCAGCTCCAGGTCAGTGCAGGCATGGAAATGGCGGAATCATGATCAATGTTTCTTTTACAGTCGCCAAGATGATCGAATCCTCCAAAAACAAGGGTGTTGAAACCCCCATTGGTGGCCCTTTGAACTTATGTTATGTTTCAACCGTCGTCACCAAGGGGAGAGCCACTGGTATCGTTATTGCCACGGGAATGGACACACAAGTAGGCAATTTTTTGCAGCCTCGTCCTGTTTCTCAGTTCTGGCCTTAGATTGGACGCATTGCCACCGCGATAAGCGGTAAGAACCGACTCACCGACTCACCGGAAGAGGATAGGCACCCCTTTTGGAGAAGGACAATAGAAAGGCTTGCAATATGGCTGTAAGTGAACCGTTGTTTGTCTTAGGGTATACTTTTACCGACTTGTTATCAGGGGTCTTCGGTCCGGAACACCTCTTCAAATCAAGCTCAATAAATTAGCGTATATACTCTTCAGCTGTGCTGTTATTCTTGCTATCATTGTTTTCTCTGTCGCTCGCTGGCATATCAGCGACGAGGTCGTGCTTTATTCTATCGCAACAGCCATTGCCATTATACTTGAGCCCTTTATTGCTGTCTTAACTCTCACTATGGCAGTCGGTACCAGGAAAATGACCAAAGAGCATATGATAGTTAGAAAACTCGACGCATTGGAGAATTTGGGAGGCGTGACGGACATCTGCAGCGACAAAACGGGCACACTCACTTTGGGTACGTCGTTTGTGCTCCTCTGGTTGCCTTGGCTCTGACAAGCTTCTATCTTGAGGTCAAATGTCAGTTCGCAAGTTCTATTTAGCTACTGCTCCAGAGGTTCGCGCCGATTTTACTGCTGAGACGAATTCGGATGCCCTAAAGCCTGTTGGTGAAAATCGCCGGGATAACGATGCCTCAATTCTGGACCCAGCCTCACTTTCCGAAGGACTGGCCCAAGCTGTTCGTGCCGTCGCGCTTTGCAACATTGCGACGTAAGTTTCCATGGAATTCAGACCAGATGTAACCTTAATCCATATCTTTAACAGGATTAGGAAGAACTTGAAGGGAGAAAGGAAATCAACGGGTGACCCAACAGAAGTTCCCCTCCAAGTATTTGCAACGAAGCTCAAACTCGGTAGGCCCTCTCCATCTAAAGATGCTGCAGAACCGGAAGACAACCGCTTGGGCCCGGCACTTGGAAAAATCATCGAAGGCAGACGAGAGAAGATCAAGTTCGCTGACGACGAAAAGAACGACGATTTGAGATGAAGTCCGAATTCCCCTTCTCAAGCGAATCGAAGCGGGTGTCAACTATCTATTCAGATATTGAACACCCAGAGCAAGCACTGGTCACCATGAAAAGCGTTGTGAGTCTGCTTGTGATGTTCTACGAGTGGGATTCCTTCCCGATACTATCTCAGGTGGAGCGGATTCTCGAGTCCTTTGTTTATTATCTTCCGGACCCCGAACAAAACTCCCAAAGAACGGCCCCGCCCACGTCTGAGGTTCGTAGGCAGAAGAACTCGCTAGCCAAGGTCTTCGTGTGCTCTCTCTTGGCCACAGAACAATTGCCATGGCTAGCGTGGACGGCATCGCGCGAGAAGAAGCTGAAAAGACCTGGTATTTCTCAGCTCGGCTGGTATTTTCGATCCCCCGAGACCCGAACCTCAGGCGCCGTTCGCACTTGCAAACAAATGTTGCTGAAGTACTTCTCATTTTGGGATTGTGCTTCACCGATCACGACAAAAGCAGCGTCTTCCACTCAGCCTCCTTGGGGTACTCTGGGTTAATATGGTATGTGAGGCCGTCGCGGCAGTCTCAAGCATGCTAACGACGTCATCTCAGCTTACTAGCTCTCCTCCCGCCTTTGGTCTTGGATTGGAAAAAGCACCTATGGACCTGATGAAGAGACCCCCTCATTCAACCAGAGACGGCGTTTTCTCTTGGCCGGCAATTGTTGACTGCTTTGCTTATGGTATTGTTATGGGCACAACCTGTCTGCTTAACCTAAGTGCTTTCGCCGCGGATCTCCATGATCTCCATAAGCCCATCTCACTGACCACGATAGTTTGTGATTGTTGTCAACGGAAAGAATAACACAGATCTCGACCAGGCTGCAATCACGACTCCAGCCCAAGCTGTCAGGTCGTGTTCCGAGCCCGTTCCACAGTATTCGCCACGTTGATCTTCCAGATTTTGCTATATGCTCTAGAGTTGCAGTCGTGTGAGCCACAGTGATCTACACGTCTGATCTCAGCTAACGATCATCTGTTCAGTTGAGCGTTCCTTGTTCTCGTTGATGCCTATAGCTGGGCGTTCTATCTCGATCTCTGGCAAAATCCGGTCCTCCTTTGGTCTGTCATCCTCGGCATGATCAGTGTCGTTCTACATAAGTTCTGCACTCCAATCACGACACTTGAGTTTTTCTTAGCTATCTATATTCCTGGGTTCAATACCAGGGTCTTCTACCAGAGTGGCATCGGCTGGGAATGGGGGCTTGTTATCGGAATGTCCGTTGTCTTCATTGCTTGGTGCGAGCTCTGGAAGTTTCTTAGAAGATCATTGTACAAGCACTAGACTCCACAAACCATCAAAAGGCCATCGGGCGTCTAGAACCCAAGTCGCTCGGCACGCGACACCCGAATGGGGACCTCACCTCGACGTTTCGACGTTCCCGCTGATCCACTTCCATAATTACCTTCAATGAAATTGACGGTGGATGTTAAAGAATCTCCCGATTGGACTACGGCGGGGTTGGTTCTGATGAGCGAGGCGTAATCATGATGCCTCGAAATGTCAATGATCGTATATCATAGTGTGTAACTCCCTTGTATATATTTGGTATTGAATTTTTCGGTTCCTTCCTCTCCTTTTCTTTCGCTTGAGGGAGGGGTCTGAGATCCCATCCTTTGACAACATCGATCTCCGATGGACAGGAAACTCTCTTATCTGCATTTGCTTTCTTCAGAGAATTTGGCTGCTTGTTTTGCGCAAGGAACCAACACCAGTATTGAAACCCCTGAGTTGATGCAAGCTGAAACCCCTTGGTACGATGGGTAATGGAGAAGACCGTGACAGGTCTCTAAACAGCAGTCAACGTAATGTCTAGTGTTCTTATGTCTCCTGGTGGGTGATCTCATTGAGTTCGGATTTAATGGGCTTTCGCCTGCCATCACAACCATCATTCAAGTCCATGTATAAGACGCCCTCATCATGTTGAATGTACCGGAGGCAAACAACGTACGGGCCGGGCTTGTACGGAGCACATCATCTTAGTCCGGCACCCCTTGACTACCAGGCAAAGCTTTTCAATGAACCTAATTGTTTCTATGAACATGTCTTCAATAACCAATGGACGAGGAGCGTATCACTAACAGAATCAACTGCCAGGACAGGGTTTGGTACTAACAAGAATTAAAGTGTAATGATACGACGAATCAACCATCGTGCCATCGCTGCAATGCCATCCCCACATCAGCAAGGATTACAATGGACAACCGGCAAGGTGGGGCATCAAGTTATTTCAGGGCGGCGGGAAATTAAATATAGTTAAGTGACACCTTTGTAGCGTCACCGGTGAGTCGGTGACTTTGTCAGTCAAAAAGTGATTCTGTCCAGTTATTCATCAATGCTTAGGGACCCCCTGAAAGTAGTTGTCCGTCATCGCGGCTATTCTGGACGTATTTTCGGGGTTGATGTGGTTTCGGGTGGACAGAATCCGGTTGTAAAAACTAGTTCACATTAGAGACCCAACGAGAAAATCCGAGACAGGAGACCTTTTTCTCACCAGAATGCTTGCCCCTCTTTCTGTTCGAGTGACGAGGAGTACGAATCTGTATGTAGAGAAGTGATGTGTCTTCACTAGGCAATTTTGAGAAAATGCACTTACTTTCGAGGATTCAATCTCATTGGACAATAAAAGGGCGACAGGCTTTTCAGTCTGATGAATTTGAATAGTCTGTGCATCTGAGTCTCGAGTGTGTGGTTTTTTCATGAGGTCAACCGTGTCTTTCCGAGGTGAGAAGTAGTCGACCACAGATTCTCGACTTTCCACCAACGGGTGGCTCAAGATCATTTTAGGATGCTCATTATAAGGCTCGGCGAGTTTCGGGTCTCTGGACGTGTTGTATAAGACGATGGAAGGTGACGGCGGTATGGAAGATGGGGTCGGCAAGGGGAAAAAATTAGTTACACCCTTGTGCTCCTCAAGTAGTTCAAATCGAACGTCTTTGGCACCCTCCGAATGCCTCGATAACTGGTCTGCGGAAAGTTTCGGGCATTTCAGCAGCCATGGTGGCTGTATTTCACTATCGGCGGGTGTGTACCGCGAAGACCTGAATATATATGCCGGACCAGACGAGGATGGAGATGGTGGCAAGCTGGGGCATCTTTCCTCGTCCAATGAAGCATCTTCATCCTGCATATATCCGGTATTCTCTCGGGAGACAAAGCTAGGGAATGGGGCAGGAGTAAAAAAGTGAAGGACAAGAGCAGGATAGAATGGCAAGACAGGAAGTCAGCAGCATTGTAAGAACTCGTATTTCTATTTCTCGCTCGGGCGATCCTCGATCGCCGCCTTTGGAGTCTGGAGCTGCGACGTTCGCGATGAATGAAATGGTCACGTGCCGATTAATCTCTCATGCTTATAAGTAAGTTCAGGGGCTCGTGAAAATGTCCAGCCAAGTTGCCATAGATGGGGTTGTCTGTGCGCACACGTCTGGTCCGATGCTTCTTAAACTCTCAGGTTCTTATCTCGCCTCGCATCCTCTCCCCACGAAGAATGGCACACTCTGTCACTGTAACCATCCCCGCTCTTAGCAAACAGATCTCTGTCCGCACCGGACTCTTCATCAATAACGAATTTGTTCCTTCCGTTGATTCCTCTGAAAGGATAACGTTCGATCTCATGCTCCTGGTATGACTCCAGGCCAGCTTCTGATGTTACCCTTAGGGCGATCAATCCTGCAACAGAAGATACTATCTGTTCCGTTGTCGCTGGTAATACGTTTCACCCGACATATCTCACTTCGGACTCATTTGTCCCTTAGCATCCCCGAAGGACATTGACAGAGCTGTGGCAGCTGCTAGAGACGCTTTTAGAACGACCTGGGGGAAGAACGTTACTGGATTTGAGAGAGCCAGACTCATCAATAAGCTCGCTGATTTGGTTGAGCGTGACGCGCAGGAGCTTGCCGAATTGGAATCTCTCAACAACGGCAAGCCTGTCAAGGTCGCTAGGTTAGCTAATTGATGACCTACTGCCGTTGCCGTTGTACTAATAGTTTTCAGGGATTTTGATATCGGTGATAGCGTTCAATGTCTCCGTTATTATGCTGGCTGGGCTGACAAAGTCATCGGTCAGGTATGCACTTCTCCCACAAAATTGTGTTCATATCTGAGCTAGTGTGATTCTTCTCCACCGTAACTCTCCAAAAATTGCCGGATTGGTATTCATCAGTCACTCGAGGTCGACAACAAGACAAAATTAGCCTTCACTCGCCACGACCCAATCGGTGTCTGTGGCCAAATGTCAGCTAGCTTTTTCTCACCTATCGGCTCGATCTGAGGTCATTTAGTATTCCCTGGAATTATCCTATCAATATGTGGTCCGTCAAAATGCTGCTTCTTAACTATGTCTGCTTCTCAGCTTTTGATCAGGGCTTGGAAAGTGGCGCCTGCCCTTGCTGTAGGTTGCACGATTGTCATGAAGCCGTCAGAATTAACTCCCCTCACTGCCCTGGTGAGACGATGTACATACTATTGAGAATTTTTCTGATATCGTACAGAAACTCTCCGAACTTGTCATGGAGGCAGGGTATGTGGACGACAGCTCAACCTTATGAGACGCTAAGATTTTGGAAATGCACAGATTCCCTCCTGGCGTTCTTAACACAGTCCCATCCTATGGTCCTGTTGGAGGTGCAGCTTTGGCAGCGCATCCCGATGTAGACAAAGTGGCATTCACTGGTTCTACGATCACCGGTCGCAAAATCATGGAGGCCGCCGCAAAAAGCAACCTGAAAAAAGTGAGTAAGCCGTGGTATTGTTCCTTGGTCCCGTAACTAAGCAGAATAATGTTACAGGTGTCTTTGGAACTTGGCGGCAAATCGCCACATCTGATTTTTGAATCAGCAGATCTAGAACAAGGTGAGGATTGATTGATCCTTAATTCTTCTCGTCGCAAGCACCCCCTTGCTTCTCCCGTCCTCGCTTCTTTGAAACGCTATAATGCATGGATCTCTAGTGTACTCAGGTGTAATGAGAACACCTCTTGAGCGGATATCCGAAATGTCAAGACGACAGGACCGCAACTAACTGATACCTTCGTCGAGCCGGCGAGCCGTTTGGTCATCACTGGCATCAGTAGAATGACTACTCATCGGATGGGAATAAAACTTCAACCCATCTATCAAATGGGTACGGCCTCAATTGTGGATATTTAAATCCTTCAATCATGATTTCATGCCGCAGTATCTTGCCCTTACTAATGATATTTCAGCCGCCAACTGGGCTGCCCTAGGTATCTGTTACAATACAGGACAGGATTGCACCGCTGGTTCGCGCGTATATGTTCAGGAGTCTATTTCCGACAAGTTCATCCAGCTACTCGTTGCAAAAGTGAAAGCTACTGTCATTGGCGACGCATTTGATGAACAGTCGACGGGTGGGCCTGTGGTATGTGACTTGAAACCTCCTGATTGAATATGAATGAATGAATCGAGTAAAGGTCTCCAAAAGACAGTATGAAAGGGTATGGAGTTACATTGAAGCAGGCAAACAAGAAGGAGCGAAAGTCATCTTGGGAGGCATAAAACGAGCAGGAAAGGGTTACTATGTTGATCCAACAAGTGGGTGGCTTGATGACTCTTATTGCACGTAGTATGGTTGACACATTTCCCCAGTCTTCACAGATATCCGCCGTGATATGAAAATTGTGCGCTATTTCACCAATCCACGTTAAATTGATCATTGATGTGATCTCAGGTCAAGGAAGAGGTATTCTGAGGCTCACTGTGTTCGAACTTCCTGCGGACGTGAACTGATAGTCGTCTTCAGATATTCGGCCCTGTGCTCTCTGTGGGTAAGTTCAAGACAGAAGAAGAAGCGATTGCTCTTGCAAACGAAACAAGCTACGGTCTCGGTGCAGGCGTTCATTCAAGTACGTGAATCTTGCCTTATTGGACCTCATCACAATGCTCATAAAGGTACCACGGACACCTTTGTATTTATGGCGTACTAGATGACGCAAATCAGTGTATGCGTGTTTCATCCGCCCTCGAGGCTGGTACTGTGAGTACAGTCATCGCTGATAGTTCCCTGACTTTTGCATCGACTTTTTGACCCTGACGTGACATACCGCCTGATGAAAACTCACCACAAGTTCTACTAAACAGGTATGGGTGAACCAGTATAACCTTTTAAGTAACAATGTACCCTTCGGAGGCAAGAAACAGTCGGGAATTGGTACGTCCACTCCTGGATCGTCTTCGGCGCCGAACTGTTCAACTTCGTCTTTCCAGGCCGCGAGCTCGGCAGTTACGCATTGGAAGAATATACTTCCGTGAAAGCTGTGCACTGGAACTTCGGTGAAAAACTTTCATGGCCCCTGTGATTAATAGGCTAGCGAATTCTTGTATTAACCACCGTTCAATCTGAGTCTAGTTGCTTTTATACCATTCTGCCTTAGGATGTTCCCAAATGGAAGGACCTACATAATTAAACGTCAGGTCTGGGGCTTTCGTACTGTTGACCCTGATTTGTTATTATTCCGTCATCGTCGATGGGACCACGTTTCACGACAGTTTGAAACCTTAAGTCCTTCGGTCGGTGGGTAAACATTTGTATCGGTGGCCATGAAAATAGCGGCCCCCGGAGCAGAACTACGAACCCTCAGAACCCTGGCCGCCCGCTGACAACTGAGGCCAGGCTGATTGGTTACCACAAAGCCGCCTTTGATCACATTTTTCATGTTGGACGTACATAACAAGGTTCAACTCGTGTCCTCCCCTACGCCAATATTCAGGGATCACCCTGAGGTAACGTTGACGTGAACCTGTGAGTAACTAGCCCAAACTCGATCGTCGCTTCATTGGCGAAACAAAATAGTACCCTATTCAGTCAGTCTTCGGGATCTGGCGAGACACCTCGTGAAGACTTTCAAATGGCGAAAAGCCCCGCTTCGCCACTCACATAAGCTCCTCATTCCCAGAACCACTGCCGCTATTCGGAGGTGATCATGACAAGGATCACCAGTGCTGATCAACGGCGCTCCCCGGCTTTTCTCAGTGGCGGGAAGGTTATTCGCTAAGGTGAGAATTGGTCAACGGTTGTGATACAACAAAAACTTATTGTCCTTTTTGGCGATAGTACAAGAACATCGGAACAGCACATTAACAGAGCAAAGTGAGAAGACAGCAAGAACAAGGATCAAAAGCTAACTAGCGGAGTATGTAGAGTAGATGTTCAGAAAGTGGATTAGAGTTCACAGAAAAGCGCCAGGCTGGAACAAGGATAGGGACGTATGGTCTAGCGGGTGAAATGTTGCCGGTAGAAATTACTGGCGAGGTCGATTACGAAAGCTAAGTCGTCATTACTAAATGGGAGCTTCTGAATCACTTGCCTGCTAGTATCTTCTTGTTGCCCACTATGATACATTGTAGGGCCAGGATATCCGGGGAGGCCACTGGCTTGTGCAGAGTGGTACCGCTCGGAGAAATATGCATGGTCCGAGGGGTTGTTAAACCCATCATAATCCGGGTACTGTGCCGCTGGGGCATGCATACTGCGAGGCTGGTCTGAACCATAGGGTGGCGTGTAAGACGGGTCTGAAGATGGTGCATAGGGGTACGATGTAGACGAGCTGGGAGCGGGTGGCGATTGGCATTGTCCCTGGTTGATGTATGGAGATGTCACTGCATTCGGATACCCATACCCTGGCTGTGTTGGGTTCGGCCAGCTACCCAGCGAGTCAGTCGCGATCCCCTGTCTTGGATAATTCACTGGCAGGCTCGTGGAGCCGGGAGGCGTGGTTCTCCCAAGCGCAGGTGGGACAGTTTGGGGATGCATTGAGGGCTGTGGAGGGTACGAATAGTGACCACTACTGGAAGAGATGTAATCATTTAGGGAAGCTGAAGACTTAAGGTGTCGGGTTGAAAATCTTGTCGCGTACCTGGGTGAGAATGGTCCTCGGGGTGGCTGGGTTGATATATTGCTCTGGTTTGTCCGGTCAATGGGTATTGAAGGCGGAGGGTGTGTTGGGGAAGGTGTCGCTGGATGGTTGCCGCTCCGACTGCGGTCCTCTGAGCTACCGCGACTGGAAATTGATGCAGTCCTGGGAGGCTTGGGTATGTCCTCGGCAACGGGCAGAAAAACACATTCGACGTTCTCGCCTTCGCACCTCTTACAAGGTGCTACACTATCCTTGTTCTCGCACTATATGGAATGGTCAGCGGGACCGAGAACCGGAGGATAAAGTGATATTATGAACCTTTAATTTGCGAGCGCGACAACGTCGACAGGCCATGTCTGAGCGTCGTTTGGTCTTGTCAGATTTTTCTGAGTGAGTAGACATTGGGAAAAGGGAGTTGGGAGGACGATAGTCGACTGGTAGTTGAAGAATAAAACCGGAGCTGGATCACCATCCCTAGCAGCATTTGATTGTGATTTATATACTTGCTGGCCATGGGAAATGAATAGAGAATAATCGGACAGCATCAAAAACAGACTAACTTGAAAGTCGAAATCTGAGGGTTGCTCCGTATCTGCCAAGGGTGGCGTTTCAATTCTATACACGTGAATGGCGCATGCATTCGAGGTATCTTACCACAGCGATGCACCGCGTCTAGTGTGACCGAGCGCCGAGCGCAGGAAGGCACAAACTGCCGAAGACTCGACCATCAACTTGTTCAAGGCCGTGCTGTCACCGGGTCCCTAGGCTGCATTAAGTGGACAACCTTCAAAATTTTTTTCCAAGGCGCGCTGAGGAGGAGATTGTGACTCGCAGATGAAATGCGGCTTGGCTGCAAAAGAGAACCAGATTGGTTTGGTCGGAGATCTAGATGAAGTTTATTGAATTGGGCCGAAAAAAGCTCTTTAAACCCAATTGGTGATACATCATCAATTCGTTTTTGTGGGACATGAGAGCGTTGCTGGCGCCTCGAAAGTAGTATTTTGGCTCGGAGTTGCATTTCCTAATTAATATTCAGTCCGGTGTCGACAGCCCGGTGCTTCCACCTGATTGTTCCTCAACCTTTGTGCATGTAAGGATCAGTACTATCGCGAAGCTGTTCTCCGAAGTAACGAAGTGAAAACAAGCGGTAAAGTTGGTACACGTGAATTATGAATTACAATGCAAGATAATCTCGGACTTCTTCTTCAGTGAGTTTCCTGAACGTTGGTTTGGGCCGAACATTGGGTCCAACAGCACTTGCTTCCAGTTCTTCCGGTGTCGGCACTGTTACAACGCCTATCTCGATCGTCTTCTCAGTCATTTGCCCTTCAAATCCCTCCTTCAGCGTCAACAAGGCGGTATGAATAGCGTCTTCCAAGCTGATATCATCGTTGTATCTGAGCACACGAGTAATTCAGTGGATGCATGAACCCGGTAAATGGTACCATACCTCTTCTCCAGGAAAGTCTTTGCGTTGACCATATTTTTCCCAATAGCACTTGCCTTCCATGCCCAAAATGAGCCTGATGGGTCTACCTGATACAGCGAGGGCCCGCGATTGATATCCCAGCCAGCGACAAGCAAAGATACGCCGTAGGGCCGTACACCACTGAATGCAAGAAATGAGTATGATCGCTTGTCGAAAACAAGATGTACACACCCTGATTGTGTTGCTTGTTGCATTACATTAGCAATTTCCTGTGTCAACACCCGTGTTGGTGGATATTCATTATAGATTTTCCAATAGGCTTGTGCGCTTTTGCGGGCTTTTGTGACCAGTACTCTGAAATCAGGACCCATTCCAGAGTACACGATGCCAATGTTGGGGCAGATTACTGCCACCTTGTCCACAACCGAATCATCAATAAGGATAGACGACGTCTTCTTCTCAGTGGCAATCACTATGCCATTAGATGCTGGCGGTATGATCAGTGTATAGACCTAGTGCCTAGCGGAAAGCACGCACCTTTAATTCCAAGACTTGTTGTTCCTTGCGAAACCGCAGCCAGAGCGTGCTCAATCTGAACTAGCTTTCCGCTCGGAGAAAAAACGGTTAAAGAGTAGCTTGTGTTCAATCAGCATGAGTGATTTCACAAAAAGGTACTTGT
This sequence comes from Leucoagaricus sp. SymC.cos, assembly GCA_001563735.1. Classification (NCBI taxonomy): domain Eukaryota; kingdom Fungi; phylum Basidiomycota; class Agaricomycetes; order Agaricales; family Agaricaceae; genus Leucoagaricus; species Leucoagaricus sp. SymC.cos. The sequence continues at coordinate 135,885 of KQ962764.1, forward strand.
GAAATACCTGTAGGCACCGCCGTCTGGGTTAGCCATAGGATGAAGGATTAATTCAAGATAGAGATATCAGTGCCCATGACGCGTACAGGACTTATTTGTGTCTATTTTGTCATCGTGGGTTGCGTGTAGCTCAATCTCCGATCATCAATATTGGTAACTTGGCCCTTCCTGGCCCAAAGCATTCAGGGTCGAGTAGACCAACCAACTCCAGCCAGGCGAGTGCGCTAGGTGAAAATTGAAGACAACGAGGCAACCCACAAATCCGGAACATCATGCTAAGATCCGAATAAAGTGATAGAATTCATTCATACTTCTCCAATACTGAAACAGCTATATACACACAATCAAGCCATCTTGTAGATCTCATTCACGCTTTCACTCCAGGAAAGAGCAGCAATCGGAGCCGTAATGAGCAAATTTTAGGCATCGAGGGTTGTAGTCCTCAGGTAGGGCTGGAATCGGAAAAGTCAGCGAAATCTTCTGTCACATCTCCGATGATAACTCACCTTGTGGACAGTGTGGTTGGGGAAGAGAACCGTTGCCTCCTCGTTGGTGACAGAGGGATGGATAATGACATCATCACCCTGATTCCAGTTAACAGGAGTGGTGACAGGGTATTTGTCACCAAGTTGCAAAGCTTTAACGTTCAATTTCAATGACCGGCATTCATAGTTCCATTTCAATCAGGCTTACAGTCAACAACACTACAATGCGTTGAGATCAGGCGGGGTCGCAAGCTCAATAACTGATCCCACATACCGAATAATTTCATCAAAGTTACGACCAGTTGAGGCAGGGTAAGCGAGAGTCAGGCGAATCTTCTTCTTAGGGTCAATGACGAAGACTGTACGAATCTATGGGTCTCCAAGAGTGAGCTTGTGTTCGATCAGGCAACGAGTCTGGAGCTCACGGTGAAAGGAAGGCCTTTGGCGTCCCTGTTGGTGGCGTCCTGCTCGTCCAACATGTCATAGAGCACGGAAATCCTCCTTTCGGGATCGGCGATCTGGAGTGAAACGCTCAGTTTTTTCCCCGCTAATCAGATTCCATCAGTGCTCGTACGATAGGGAACTGGACATCGGTTGGACCGCTCGTGGCTTCTCCATATTCTTTGATGTCTACAACCCATTTTTCATGGTCTCCAAGGTCATTGGCCGAAATGCCAATGACTTTGACGTTGCGTTTCTGGAAATCGGGAGCCCGCCGAGCGACCTCACCAAGCTCAGTGGTACAAACGGGGGTGAAGTCACCGGGGTGCGAGAACAAGATTGCCTGAGCTATTCTTAGCGTCTATGCTCTCAATCAGGTGGGATTGCACTCCTACCCAAGAATCACCGATCCATTCATGGAACTTAATGGGTCCGGCAGTGGTTTTAGCTTCGAAGTCGGGGGCGATACTACCAAGGCGGAGGGAAGGCATGGCGATGAGATTATGTGAAAGAAAGGTTTGCTTATCTGACTAAATAAGCCTCCATCAACAACCGATCGCGTCTTTCATTCTCACGCCTCAACGTCAACCTTTGCAATCATTTGCGTTTACATTGCGTGCTTCCAACTAGGGGCCGGGGGCCGGCGCCGCCGGCTCAGACTTACCCCTTGCCATTATCTCGTGCACAGTACTGCAGACTAAATCATAATTCGCTCATCTTCAGATAGATGTAAATAATGACTTTGTCAACCCCCTTGACTGATCCACCTTATTGGCTATACAAGACAGAAAATACATCCGTTATAATTTCGAGGAGAATGTACACGGCTACACCTCACCGACTCGATCGCGATGGTATGCGCAGACTGTCATGCCCAGGATCTCACGATTTCACTAGAGACATTTCAGGTTCGACCCCTATCAACGACGGTAGTAACGATTCAATCAACGAACTTGAATTGCCGCCAGCACTCGTTGCTGGGAATTGACATTAATCACGAAACAAGATCGTTGAGCGGCCTCGAGTCTGAATTCAGTTCAATTGTCTAATCATAACTTGTTCACGATTTTAAATCGTGGACAATAGTGTTGCTCAGTATCGGTTTAGGCGGCGATTCAAGTTCGCCAATTGAATCGTTACTATCGTCGCTGACAGGAATCGAGCCTGAAATGCCTGCAGTGTTTTATGGTGAGGGCAAATTGTATCGGCGGCTCTGGCTTCAAGAAGTGTCGGTCAGGAGTTGACTCGGTGCTACATCCCTGCTTTGGTGCAGTATTTGGAATTTGCACCATATTTGCCACATGATTACCCGGGTCTTTCACATCCTATGTGGGCGTGTTTGCAATCAGCACATCATACCTGACTGATATATTTGTGTATGTTTGTGATCTGCACGATTTCTGGATGGAAAAGACTTTGCAAGCAAGGTGACATCGGAGCGATGACTACATTATTGAACAAAAAAAGAAGAGATCGGCTCTAGAACACGTAAGGCTCACTTCAACCGAAGATTCAAAGTCTACATGGGTTGTTAATAGTATGCAACCGCGTGCAGGAGGCTATGTGGATGTTTCTCTTGCTGGGCTTGGAGAATCTTATCGATACTCTCATCAAGGTCTTCTGTTGCTTCAATCTACCCCGATAATGTCAGTGCTGACAGTTGTAACCACTTGAGCTCACAGAACCTACCGCGGCCGCTAGATCCAACATAGCCTTCCCAGCAATCAAGGCTTCCTCATGATTATCCTTGATCTCCATGTTTATGATGTGAACGGGCTTGTTGAAGCCGCCCCCTCGAGAAAGGAGGTCTATCAAGAGTTCAGCCTATCGACATAGCCTGCCAAAGCACATCGAAAGAAATACCATCGCAAACCGCATCGAAGCACCGCTCT
>KQ962764.1:138956-149303 GCA_001563735.1 Leucoagaricus sp. SymC.cos
CCGCAACGGCCTTGTTTTCCTGCCATCTTTCTGGCGCCCATTTAATGTGTCGATTCCTATCAAGCATCTGGAGAAGCCCGTTTGCAGTATAACTAGACCCTGAGTGTGAGACATTGGCAGAACCCAAGAGTATACTTAGCATACGGACAGTCTTGGGTCTTTCCCATTCAGCTCTTCATAGATAGAGTTGTAGGGCGTGCCGAACGGATAAATGTTTGGCTTGTCGATTGAAGGTCCTGGTAATCGCACTGCAAACCAGTGCCTGAAGAAATCACCCTGTAGCCTGCCTTACTTGACAAATTGAGCATAATTCAGCACCAGAAGATAGCAACAAATCGCTACTTACGAAAGCACATGATGTCCTTCCATTGAACGATTCTAATGGCGAAACCAGAAATAAGTCACGCGGACGTCACAAATTCCAGCAGAGTCTAGACTGACTTGGTTACTGGCACATACGACACAAAACAAAGGACGGGGTTTAAAGCTAGGAAACTGCTGCGGAAGTGGTTCCAGACTGTCGCATTCCTCGGAATTTTCAGACTGCACTGTTGTAAGCTGGCTGTCGGCGTGTGGTTCTGTTTGTAAATAATCGTCCCCAATAGCGATTAAGGGATTTCCAGCTGCGGGTTGCTGTGACTGTGAAGGAGGAATGCTCCCTTGTGCACGCTGTAGTCGCGGGTCGGTTCGTGCTAACCGTGGATCACGGGCTCTTCGAGGGTCCATTTGAACTCACGCCTTGAAGCCAGGAGCAAGTAAATCAGTTCTGCGTCAAAGGATATGGGTGGGGAAAGTGAACACGATTCTCAGCAGTATCCAGAACATCTGGTCTTCTTGACGATCCATCGCGTATCGCATGCCACGACATGTCAGTAGAAAACCGAGGATCGTTGAGATTCCACTCTGTATCATCATTGACTCAAACATAACTCTTGCATACTCACTTATCTTGACGACGTGACCAGTCTCAGGTATTCCGATAGAGGTATGTCGAGCAGGGAAAAGGGGAGAGGGATATGTGTAAATGCTTGAGCGCTTGAACAGACAACTTGCCGAAAGCCATATCATAACAGCGCCAAACAAACGGATAACTCAACCTCGTTACCTCCGAATGATGATTTAGCTCTCTTGTCAGTCATATCGGGAGGGCCGAGTCTTTAAGTCAGCATCAGGAAGCCGTGTCATTATTCATTGACCGTGAGTATCCGACGGAATGAACACCTATTCTGATTTGACGATTCTAAAGCCTACCCTTGTTACTTCTTTGTCATGGTCTTGCTCTGTAGTTCCGATGGCGCTCTAGAGACTTGACAAGGACCTCCATACCATTCACGACCTCGACACAGAGATCAATATAGAGTCTATCTATTCCGACATACGTGCTCATGAAACAGCAATTTCGATTATTGATGAAGAGATAGATAGACTAATGCAGTCTATCTGCCGACTACAGTCCAAAAAATCGATGCATTTTGAGAAAACCAGGCATTGCAAAGGCTTGATTACTCTTGCTCGGCGATTGCCTCACGAGATTCTTGAAAGTATTTTTGAAATATGCATTCAGGACGGGTACACCAGGACACCGATTCTCGTATCTCACGTATGTTCGCATTGGAGAAAGGCAGCGAATGCACCAAGTGTATGGTCCCATATATATGTTGATCTTGATGGTCATGACCCGTTTGACAGGACAAGGTTTTGGCTTGCAAAAGCCAGAAATAGTGGACTTCGCATAACACTAAAAATGCGACAGGATCAAACCCGACTCCTAGAGGTTATGGGCTTGCTATTGGAGAAGAAAACTCAATAGCGGGTTTTCATCATTAACTCATACTTTCTCGCCAATGTCAATAGCACCTTGTCCGCATGTATTGGTCCCTCTCCTCGGCTTCGCACGCTACACACTTCTGTTCTGCAAGAGTTCACCGAGGAAGAACAGACCAAGGAAGAGAAGACTCAGGAGCTTATTGGCCTCCGAACCGCCTTCCTTGATGCACCCAACCTCTCCACCACGCAAATAACTAGGAACATCCTCCCTGCCCCGACCACCCTTCCGCTCTCCATCACAATATTGACTCTTGTTCTGCCATCTTACCATATCATGTTTAATCTCTCCTTCACCTCTGTTCTTCGGCTTATGGCAGTGCTCCATGGTCTTGAGAACTTTTCGATGATTCTTCCGGCAGGAGAGACTCGCAGACCCGCGTCAGTTGATGATCTTGAGCATCTCGTCAATATCTCTTCACCTCCGCTCTCCCGATGAGGGAACGGGCCGATGTTTACTCAATTTCCCCCTACGAGCTTCGCCACCCCTTGGAGAATTAGAACTGCGCGACGCCGACATTCCAGCGCCATATCTCATACAATGCTTTACTCGGCCGAGCCGGCTGAGGACACTCCGACTTCACGAAGGCGAAATTTCTAACCACGTTCCCACTGAGTTTTACTCTTTGTCCCCTCTTGTCAGCCATCGATTTTCGCTGGTGCGGTTACTTCAAAGGCCGGACCCTGATTACTTGAGTACGGAGTCCCCTTCGATACCCGAACACCGGCTCTCAGATGCCGAACACGCGCGAAGTGGTCAATCCCATCTCCGAAGTCACCGTCATTCACTGTTCTTTTGTGCAGGCGCAGGACGTTGCAGATTTAGTTTCCTTGACACTTTGCCAGGTTGTTATTGTGGAGTCGGATGACTACTGCCGTGAGTATTCCGAGCGATCTGCCCCGATTCGAGTTATGAAGAAATATCATGCGAAGGCTCTGCAGATCATTATGTGAACGACAGATATCGCAGGCGGCTCGCTTTAGAGGGCATTGGGCGAACCGGTAGACTCATCCTTTAGTTGTTGCATAGCCTTTTGACTCTGCGGTTTAACGCGTGAGGAAAGAGCCAACTGTCGTTCGCCCCCAAAATGAAGATTTTGTCAATGCGAGTGTCACGGACCAAGCGAAAACTTCTTGACGTTTCAGGGCAATTTATCACTCACAGTGCAGAAATCCCAACTTCTGCGTGGTAGGCTGAACAGTCACTTGCCGTTCTAGGTTCCAGATGTGTTTTATTTTGTTGCACGGCAAGCATACAAAGCATGCCCTGCCCCGTGTAATTTCTACGTTGATAGTATGGCTTTACAGACCGCATACAGGCTTTCCACGTTGATCATCAGATCTCACCGGAAATGGACCATCGAGAGCACCAACTTCTCTTTTTTCCAACCTTCTTTGATCGCAACTTCTGGGCAAGACAGGTGATACACACTACCTGGTTCCCTTTTGCATCTGAGAGTGAGTAGTCTCGTGGAGTGCGTTGGAAATTCATCGGCTTTGACTTGCTCTTCCTTTGGAAAGCAATGGAGAATTAACTCGAAATGAGTGGCAACGAGTCTCCGTGATCACAGTAAGTGAAAGATGACGAAGGCTGCCAACGACGATAGGACACGAAACCAACTCTAGCTAGTTGACCCTGTCTGCTGTGTGACACGAAAAGCTGTTGAGTGGCTAGCTGGAAATGGGCTCACGCGATTACATCTACTCAGTTGTGATTACTTACACCACGTGGATGTGACTATATTTTCAGGAACATGACCTTTTGAGTTTCCACAGGGTGCGATGACACAAGTGCGTTCTGGTCTGAACAACGGGCGGCAAGGAACATGCTCATGCGTGGAGAAATCAGAAGGCTATCATTAGAACTTGTAGGTACAAGAAGATGTGCTCTGAACGCAACCGAGACGCGTGAACCAATTTATAAGTAAATCGTCGATACCTAAGTTTCAGTGTACGTCTCATTTTATGGCAATCGGTGGTGGAAGAACACCGATCACCTCAAACTAGGACTTTCCATCTGCCACTCGATGATAGTCCACTCCGCATAGAGTGTGGCACTGTGATCAGATGCAAAAGCGCATCAAAGAACCGAAATTTGAGCGGAAAGTGGACAACATGGTGGTCGAGTAATCAAAAAAGTTGACAGCTCACAAGCACAAAAGGGCCGCCGGAAGCGACCGAATGCGGCCGCGGCCCGTCAGACGACGGCGGTTCAACCGAAAACGACAGCCACGTTAGCTTCACATATCCGTGGAAAATATATACCATATATGTAAAATAGCACTGAGCAAGCTGACGACCGCCTGGTCAACGGAAGCAAACGGTGAACACTTAGGACTCAGCTCTTGTATTCCTCTCAACACGTCAGCATTCCTTTCATACTCCGCTCATCTTTCTTTGCTGCCAGTTTCATTAAAGACTGTTTGAATGCCATTTCTCGACCGCACAGACGACTTTCGGGGTGCTGTAGAGGCGAAACGGACAACGATACCTGAAGCGAAACGCCACAAGTTCTCAAGGCCTAGACAAGATGGTGAGAGGGGCGTGCAAGCGGGAATGGGAAAGGAATATCTTTCGGAAGCATACAAGATTGTTCGTCTCTCTCAATACCGGGTGCTTGACAGAATAAACTCATTGGTTTTATGTTTGACCAGCTGCACCACATTAATACACTCTCGCAGATGCTGGCGAATATACGCAAACCATATCTCAATGTAGACGCACGGACAACGCCGCTCTCACGACAGGCTTCTAAAAATCTAGACTTCACTGGCGAGGGCGGAGAGGCGAATTGGGCTTCGATTCGGTACCTCAAGAACGAGGAAAGGGATCAGATTGATCTTCAAGCTAGAGTCATTCTTTCGAAATGCGCAGACCGCGTCAAGGAAATGGAAATACTGGAAAAAAGTTTGTACTACCCTGTCTATGTCGTCATAGCTTTTGTCAGTTGTTCAATTTCCTTCCCATCCTGTCTTCAGAGCGTAGCGACCTCGTCGCTAGTAGAGCGAACCCCCTGGCAAGGTTGCTTCCAGCTCGCCTACGGCCTGACGATGACTCCACAGTCGCCTCGGAATTTGTAGCCGCACACCATGCGAGTATGACATGGTATCTCAGTCGACGCCTGGCCGAACTCAGCCAAACCCAGAAAGTGCTTCAGGAGGAACGCGTCAAACGTCAACTTGAGCGTACTCGCACGCTTGGTTCCAACGCAACGCGTGAGGCCCAGTATCTGGGTGTCAGTCAAGGGTCGACCACTCATGCCACGCCTTCATTCGTCAACGAAACCGGCGGCTCATCGAGATCACGTTCAGAAAGCAGTAGCGATGGAAGTGGAGGTTGGGTAGGCGTCGCGGCGTCAAATCTATTTGCGGCGACACTTGGTGTCGCTGCTGGGACGTCTGGAACACCCCTGAGTCAAAGGGATTCGTTGCCGTCCTATGAGCCCTCAGTCATCTCCGATGAAGAGGATGATGAAATTGAGCTTACGCAATCTCAAATCCTACAGTTCGAGAACGAAAACGCGAACATGCTACGTGAAGTACAGGATAATTTAGAATCGGTTAGTTGGATATCAGTGCCCTGCAGATGGAGCTGGTCAACCACTTGACAAGGCAAACCGAGTTGACCGAGAAACTTTATGACGATGCTATCGCCACGACTTCCATGGTGGAGAAAGGCAATCGTCAACTCAAGGAAGCTAAGCAACGAGTCAAGGACAGCCGTCTTTTCCTCCTTGTTTTTCTTTTGGGAGCAAGTTTCAGCTTGTTATTCTTACACTACTATTGACTGCACTTTCCCCTGACAGGATAGGTACAGTACATTTAATATTTATCATGCATTATATATCTATGTAAACAATCTATACCCGTTTAACGTATCATTAGATGGTGTCTATGTCCATTGCATGTAAACGAGAGTCCGAACGATGTCCTACGAGCGAAGAGTATCTGCACCCAACAGTGGGACTTCCTCATCATACTCTTCTATCGCTTCTGCGGCGAGTTCGTCAACTTCAGGGGGGAAACTCTCAAGCGTACGGATATGACTCTGAACGAGAGTGTAGATTAACCTGTATGTCATTTCAATTGGCGCTGCATGGATAGAGACGTAGCGTCGGTAGCTCACCAGCTTGTAAAAACAGCAATTAATAGGCCGCCACCAACAAGAAGGCCGTTCAGAATTTTCGTGTCTGCCGACATCGCAATCTCAGTCAAAGTAGGCCATACAAGCAATGACTTACGTGTATCCATCTGGTCCCTTTGATGACCGTCCGAAAGTGCGGCCACGCGGGAACCGATGAAAGCATGTAGTGCAAGTTTAGGAAAAGTGAAGCAAGTGGCAAAGGCAAACTGCCAAAGGGTCACGGCCTCGATGGACTATTAATTCCTCTCAGTACGTGTGGTAATGGTTTGTGTAAAACATCAGAATTACTCACAGCAAATAATGAATTGGAGTAGACCCAAGGAGGGATCGGTGATACTCGAATGAGAATGATTAGGGGAAGACCTTTAGCTTTCTATAAACAGGCTTGTTATGGAACAGACTATGGTAATGGATCAGGGGAACGAACTCACAATCACAGATTCCAGTGCCTGCCACTTCTCATTATGAGCGGACCATTGGCGAATCCTTTCGCTGAAAAGACATCGCAAAATGACAAATGCTCCCGCAGAGCCCACTAGAGAAGCAGTGGCGGAGATGAAAAACCCCTTCATTCCGTATGCAAAACCACAAAGAGAAGACAACGTGGTGTGACCAACGAGCGGGGGCACAGATACCATAACTAAAATACATGGTGAAATCAATTGGTCCAGGATTCAAGGACACCATGACTGACCCATGGCAGATCCGAGGACCAACCACCCATAACGCGTTTCAGAGAGTTCCTTTGCTCTATCGTAAAGAAACTGCAAGATACGTGCGGGTGAAACCACGATTACGAACGCAGCTGGGCCAAGGTTATCGATGGATATCGTCCAATAGGGAAGGAATGTTACCTAAACAAATATAAAATAGAATGACGAGCCAAATGACGAGCTATGGAACAGGCTAAAGTCAGTGACGAATTAGAAATACAGAACGGGAAGTGTTGGGATCACCAATCTCCTACTCACCTTTCCGAGGGTAGGCAGCTTCTGGTATCTCCGGAAGGCCCAAACAACATAGTGCTTGGGAATTGCTCCAGTGCTTTCAGAGTTGCTGACCGACATCTGTTCGTGAGGGCGCTGGGAAGAAGGAAGAAGGAAGAAGGGCCAACGGAATCCTAGATGCCATTGCTCCGGCCAACTCTCGGTCCACTTTCGGGGACGCCGAAATTGCGCGGTAGCGGTGTAATTCCATTCCAAAAATAGACTCACCTGTTTTCCACATTGCTGAGTGCTCTCGTCATGGAGAAGTTCAGTGCGTACCGAGTGAGTTTCTGACCAGATATTTGTAGAACGACTTGTTCAACACCAATTAGGACCCCGGTACCGGTATTCAGGTGCTCGATTCTATTTCTCCCAGCACTCATTTTCTGACAAAACTACCACAGCCGTTTTTAGTCCCAGTGCCCCCAGCTCGCACAGCCGACCCCCTTCAGACAATCGCGTCCGTGGTAGGGTCTGTTCTAGGTGCAGTGAGAACACTGGCAATATCTACTATTGCCTTCCTCTACCTAATCCTGGTAGATATTCCGTTGCTATTTGTACGCCATAACTCTACCCAGAGACACCTCTCACACTGTTGCAGGTTCCAATATCACCTCTACACCGTGCACTTTCAGGCGTCATCACTTCTGTGCTTGCTCAACTGGCGTTATGGATTATAGGAGTAATCTGGATTCATGTCGAGATTATCACCAAAAAACGGTAAGTCAAGCCATCAATCCATCATGCCTGGATTCATTTGACCCATTCAACACTACAACAGTAATCGCACCGCTCAACGAAGCGAATCTTGGAGTCCGGAGGCAGGAGATCTCATCATCTCAAACTGGGCTTCGTGGGTGGAGGTTCTTTGGCTTGCAGCTCGGTGAGTTTACTCCAACCTGTGGTCCTGTGCACTCATTGCCGTACGCATTGATAGCTACAATCCGGTATTTGTGCTGCCAGTGCCCGAATCCACACCTCAATTCGATGGATCCGAATCTCGTTCCGCACCTATCACCAATAGACGTGGCAGGGCTACGGGCTCTGGCTCTGCGAACGTTCAGCCTTCAAAACACTCGTCCGTTCCGCCCATTCCAATCAAGGGATTCCGCCAGGTGTCCCTTCTACGCATGATATGTTGTACAGGTCGGCTTCCACCGTACTTTGAAAGCGTGTCTCCAAGTCTCTCTCTCGACGAGATACGAAGGACCGCAGGCAGACCTGTCGTCGTCTTCCCTGAATGCACCACAAGCAATGGACGAGGACTTCTTCGTTTCTCCAACGTATTCAATGAAGAAGTTCCTGTCAAAGGTTACCAGGTTTTCATCATGTGTGTCCGGTGAGAGATATGCAGCGGCTGTTTTGTTATTATTAACACTCATTGAACCAAAATCTTCAGATACGACCCTCCAACCACTTACTCCCCTACCTTGACCCGCCCTATAGCTGATTCAGGACCTGCATTTTTCAATCCGCTGTTGCACATTTTCAAGATTACCAGCTCCATCGTTCCTCATGCCATCTCAATCCGCCTACTCCCACCCTCCGAATCCCCTGGATCCCAGCTATTCCTTGCTAGTGAGCACGTTAAGGGTATCTACGGGGAAGATCAACTCGCGGAGGCATCCGTGAGCCTCATTTCTCAAATTGGAAGAATGAAGAGGATCGGTATGGGTTGGGAAGACAAGGCTAGCTTTGCTCACTACAGCAATTCGAAATTTGCCTAGGCCCTTGTCAAGCTGTCGCTATAAGTCATGACAGACCCTGAAACCTCATACCCATTTTAGTGCAATACTAAGGAATATTACAGCCACCATATTTTCAGTCCTAAGCAGGGACTCTGACATCTACAATTCTTCCAAACCGTAACATATATCTACACCCTTGTTTGAAGCTTGGAATGATTCAACCGCTGAGACTGAAAAACAAGACGCTGTATCTGACCTTGTCCAATTTCTGTAGTGCTTGACGTAAGTCTGCTTTGAGATCCTGCACAAGAAACGTCAGCTGGGAGAAACTTCAAGCGTTGAAATGAACACTCACTTCAAATTCTTCAACGCCAATGCTCAGGCGAACAATGGTGGGGTCCGCCCCAGGGTCGCTTCCGAGCCGATGCTCCACCAATGACTCGACACCACCGAGGCTCGTTGCAGGCTAAAAATGAATTTCGATTGAAGGTGACATTAGACCGGTACAAGGCAGTCACTGACCACAAAAAATTCAAGCAAGTGCGGAAGTCGCGAGGCCAATTCAATGGTTGCGAGCTAACGCATAAAAAGATGAGTATCAGAAGAAATGCCAATTCTTCATTCGACAGTTTCACTGACCTCGACGGAAAAGGTTGAATTGAAGCCACCAGGCATTTGATCTTGAGGATTAAAGCCGCGTGCATCAGTCCCTTGGAGAGAAGAATGCCAGACCCTTGTTACGAGCCCAGCGGATATCCCTTCAATGGTTTGGCCTTCCGGAACCTTTGAAAGGGAGTCAAGCCATTTTGCAAGAGCAGTTGCAGTTTGAGATTGGCGAGGAACACGCAGATGCAAAGTCTTTAGTGAGCGCAACAGGAGCCACGCTTCTAATGAACCCATGGGACATCCTAAATATGTTCGATCATGGTGTAACTAGATGGAATCAAGATATGAATGATAGCACAGTTGGGACCGGCCTCACCTTTCTCCATTCTTCTTCCGTTTTCACGACAAGGACGCCACAAAGTAAGTCAGAGTGTCCGCCGAAGTATTTGGTGCCTTCAATTGCTTTGTTTCAATCACCACCTTTCAAAATACTTTACTCATTCGACACACCGGAGTGCATGATACTGAATACGTATGACGAGATTGAGAGCATGCCTACAGGTGATCACATCAAAAAACGTACCAATCCGCTCCAAATTTGAAAGGATCCTGAAGGGGAGGAGGGCCGAAAGTCGAGTCTACTGCCAGTATTCCGCCTACCTTATGGATCTATATGTCAAAGCGCTCCAGTTGAGGTAATACGTACCAAATGGAAATGTCCACCCACCTTATCGGCGTAGTGCTGGATATCCCTGTTTTTCATTAAAAAAATAGAAGCCTGATAAATTGCACACGGGAAATGAAATTACCTGCATATCCCGTAAGGATTGAGTGGCGTCTCGATCCAGCAAAGATCCCCAGCCTTGAAATCAGCATCGATGTCGATAACCTCGACTTCAGGGCATGACCTCCTATAGATTGCGACACATTGATGGCAGCCATGATACCCCTCACGCACCGCAATGCGCTTAGGCTGGTAGTGGACTAATGCCTTGATCACAAGGGTTAATTGGTGGTCGATCTTGATCGTACCAAACGAGCAGCTTACAGCATAAACAGCATTCAGACCTGATGCATAGGTCAATGCATAGCCGTTCTGG
>KQ962764.1:149315-161556 GCA_001563735.1 Leucoagaricus sp. SymC.cos
AAAGAGGTTCGAAATTTGGGACATCACGACAAACAACACACCAGCACTTTACTCAAGACATGTTCTGCCCGACTAGAAGCCTCTTGTGTGTAGCGAGAGTACACATGTCTTTCTGGATTTCTCAAATCAACCTCAGTATAAGGAATTGCGCCCTCGTCTGGCGCAGCACTTCTAAAGGCTGGGGTAAAGTTCGGAAAGGAGGGTACGGTCAACACGTTAAATCTACATGCGTTCGAGAATACGACACCATGACGGCAAACGCACTCGTTGAAACAGAGATCGATGGCGCCACTGCTCCTCCTGCTCCCTTGAAGTAGGGGACTCTGCTATCTCCGTGAATAAGATCCGTTCCGCTGAGCCTGTCATTTTCTTTCGACGCCATGTCGGGGAGGCTCGATATCAGTACTTGAATGTAACGAGGAATTTCTTGACGAGAAGAGTTTAAGTAGAATTATCTCTTGATACTGTTCAAAGGATGAGTCACAGGACACGGTGCTCGGAACGAATATCGCCAGACTGAGTCAGCTATTGACTCATCTGCTCGGCTACATGGAATCTTTCCTGACGGTCATTCAATTATGATCCGATGTGGCTTGTGGCAAATTTGCATCGTGTTGCACTTCTCCATCAGAAAACGAAGAGCATTGGTTGTAATACTTGTGTAAAGTGTATACGAATCAGGACAACCTATACACCACTTTGTCATATTACCCAAATGGCTCGTAGTGTACAATATACAAGGAAGCTAACAAAAATACAGCAAATACAAAGCCAAAGTCAAGCGAAAATTGAACTGATATCATCCGTAGCTTCTGACATCTGTCTAACGATACATGAGTTGAGAGGAACTTTGCCCACTGAGAGGAGTTTGGTTGGTACTTCCGCTGGGATCAACTTGACTTCGCATTGAGTAGTTCGAGCCCATCAGACCAGACTCTCGCATGAACGAGATCCACTGCTCGTCCATCCCTGATTCTCCAGAAACCATCATACCCATATCCATCAATTGAGTGCCCTCTGGTGAATCAGTTTTCATGGCTTCCAGACCCGAGGCCTCAGGTGCAGGCTGCTGCTGCCCAGAAGCCATTTGCAGCGGCACCGACGCATAAGCGAAATCAGGTGCTGCTTGCTGATACGCATATGGAACGGAAAAGGTATCCCGGGTCGCTGAGCCAGGCGGAAGTTGTTGCCAGCTTGGCCACGGATTGGGATATAGACTAGAAAGATCCTCTGCCGTTGAAGCAGCTGACACGGAATATACGGGATCCGTTGTTCGCACCTGTGTAAAATCACATATGAATGATGTCCTGGAACTCGAAGTAAGAACTAGTTTACCGGTGGCGATGTGGGGTTAGAAGACGGTGTAGGTAGTGTTGAGAGGTATTCTACCAGCGACGGGTGTACTTCAGGCAAGCTTCCTTCGGCCGGGGTGGACGAACTGCGCAAGCTCTCTGTTTCAATTGTGGGACTTGACATAGTTGAGCCAGAACTATTGGAGGCGGAAGAGGGTGCGACCGTTTGCCTCTTTTTCTTATTCGCGGACAGCAAACGAGTGACTAAAATACGCGTCTGGCCTCCGAAAAGGGCTAGTTCATCGTCTCCGTGTTCATGCCGGTTAAAAGGTAGTGTGCTATGCAGCGGGGGATTGCCACTCCGAAACTGTGAATACACATGAAAGGCTTTTTGCCTCAGTTTTTGTAAAATGGCCTGATATCGGGTCAGCCGTAGAAACAATCGAAGGTTTCTGAACACGGACCAATCCACTGCGCACTCGTCGCGAGTGTGTCGCGCCCTTTTCGAATAGATCACAAGCCAACCCAAGCTCTATGAATGCAGTCGGTGCCATACTTGAGGACGGAGACCGCGTGATTATGCCCCCCACTATAATCTATGAAAAATAGGCAAGTGTGGTCATGCGACAAGGTCAACAGTGAACGTACCGCTGCTGAAAATACTGGTCGAGCATATTAGTACATGAATTCAAAGCTGGTAAAAAATCACGAACGATGTGTCCAATTACCCCACCATCGACAGCATAGTTCGGGAAAGCGATCAAAATGATTCAAGGTGATCTTGATAACCCCTGAGGCGCACCGATATGCTGCCAAAAAAGAGGGCGCATACGGGCTTCTGAGTGGGTTAACTGGATGGTCTAGCATCGCCTGAGCAAACCAGCTTCTATGGATATACAATAATGCTCGAGGAGCCGAGTTAACTAGAGGCCCGTGTTTGAAAGAGATTGCACTCACTAACTGCACGAAACTGTCCGAGGACGCAACCTCGCATATATACAGATGGCGTAAAATGTTCTTCCTCGGGACTCATATAGACGTTGAGATGTGGTGGTAATCTCTTCTCGCGGACTTTCCGGTCAAGCTCAAGGATAGTCTGATACTGCGGAGTCTCGGCAGTCAAAGATTGTTCAAGCACAGTTGATATCGTCTCTTTAACAAATTCATATTTCCAGCGATAATCTGTGGTTTGATTTAGCATGCCGTAACTGGTCGAAATCACCCAATCGTACATCCGATAAGAGGGTTTCCGTTTTCATCGAGCGTAGCTTCGTCGTCCTCGGGTAGTTCACAATCGACATACGAAAGTTGTATGCACGGCGGTCGACCCAAAGCTAGGGACTAAAGCAAAAGTTAGGAGGGGCATGCAAGAAAAATGTCGAACACACGAAGAAAAACTCCATTGAGGTCATCTCCCAAAACAAAAATCGTCTCCGTTGGACTGTTTTTGGGTCCATATTCCACCGCGCACTATCCCGATCTATTTCGGACGATCCATAGTCAATCGCTACCCGTAAAACGAGAGAGATATAACACCTACGCAATCCGAGCTGATTCAACGCTATGAGATCAATACGAAATACTGATCAAAATGTCAACTTACACTTTGTGCTACTTTAGCACCGAGTGATAAGAGAGACCACTAGAAATGTGGTGTTATGAGAATGATCCTTTCCGGAAAGAATCTGACGCACAGAGCTATCCAAAGTATACCGTTTCCCGGACATTTGGTGGTAAACGGCCATCAACATGATCGCCTGGACGGTCGCAAGCTCGGGTGAATCGAAGATTGAGCGTAATGAAAGAGAAGCACGACTCAGGTTGTGGTACATCTCAGCATCCTTGCTGTCTGTTGAAATACTAATAGGTCAGCATATGTTAGCATTTGAAAGTGTACGAACATGGTGGGAGTGTTAAATCGACAAGTGTGCCCAGGGCGAAAATGAGATATAGTACTGCCAGTTTGTGGGAAGATATGTTTGGAAAACCTGTACTTTGTCCAGCTTGCCTTGCTTTGAGTGCACGGTAGGTGGGTGCCAGAATGTCGTTGATGAGCTCGTCTCTCTTGATTGGGTTGAAGGACCAGGCAGCTTGCTGTAGGTAAGTCTCGCACAGTGCCCAGGCTCGCGGTTGCTCAGGAAGGTAGGAAAATAGCTTGTCCAGGACAGCGTCCGAACTTGTCTCGGCGCCAAAGGGGAAGATAGCTGAGAGTTGAGATATTTCAGGCGAAATCCCCGCCTGGACGTTCCCTGATTCCTCCTCCTCTTGGGCGTCATACTCAGCCCCCACCTGCAGGTATGTGAGCCTGTGCAAAGAAGAATGTCACGAATAGGCGCTTTACTATGAATAGAGCCTAAGGAATAATCAACACCTAAAAGTTCGGTCAAAAACTAGAACTGACCTCGGATCCAGCGGACGGGCCAAAATACTTGCCTTCGCCTCCATGATCGCCGATGGTCATCGTGCCTATTGCATCGATAGACTCGATCACACGCGAAGGAACGTTGCTGTCTTTATCTGGTATCTGGCCTTTCTCAGGGCCAAACTTGATAGCAAGAAGTTCATCTCGAAGTAAAGGATGCGACTCGTTGGAGACACCAGCCTGAAATATAGCCAAAGCGTCCTCGAGCTGTCGTATTCGTTGACCCATTTCGGCTATCTTGGTATGTAGCTGAGCTGTGTCAGCGAGGACAAACCTGATGATGAAGGTACATCAGTCCTCGACCCCAACTGGTATGCATACTTCGACGCACCTCGTTCCCTGTCCTGTTGACAGGCTCCCATTTGGGCAGATGGAAGGACAGCCTCTTCGAACTGGACCATGATGTCATTTCTCTTCTCCTTCACATCACAAAAGGCCGACAAGCGCACCACATGAGCTACAAGGTAATTTCTTATCGCATTTGAGCTTGAGTCTAGATTACACCAATAAGCGCAGGACAAGCCGCCGAGAACAAGTAACCACCGTCGGCATTCGGCACAAGATATCTATGAGTATAGTGTGAACGATGCTTCTGAAGAGCATAAACAGGGACCTACTTCTCCACGGGCCCGGCGAAGGTCGATTTCATCTCCCTCCGTGAGCTTTCGAGACGTCCGTCGGGATTGCGGTGCTTGGGAGGAGTCAACAGGCATGACTCGATTGCTGCCTGAGGGTAGGCGTTGACAAGGGTAGAGAAAGATAGGAGGGTTCTGATCCAAGCACCTTTAAGGAAAGAAGTGGAGAGGAAAACAAGGAAACAGGGAGATAGCTTTGATTGTCGGAGGAGAGGTGAGAGAATGGCGAGGATAGCGAAGATTTATTGTGTGCCGAGACGCTGCTCGCCGGTCATTCGGAGTCCCACAAGTCCAATATTGCCACGGGGTCCCTCTCGATCTCAGATCGATCTCAACAGCCGCCGGCTTCTTCCCAATCTCATAAATACTTGGGAAGAACGATGTCTGCAGAATCAGTAGCCAACCCTCGAGCCAAGTGTGTACCTGCGGGCTCAGCATAATGCCGTTACGGATAATTAGACGCAAGGCACACCGAGCTGAGTAACTGCAGGCAGTGAACATCTACGCCTAGATCCGCATATGATTGTCGTGATGCCCACGACATCTGCGGCTGACAAAAAATAGGCCTGAATATTATTTTATCCACAATACCTCGAGCAATCCCAATCCAACTTGTCTCACATTCCCTCTTCTTGTTTTCGTGGTATGCCTGTTAGCCAAAGTCTTTCTTTCCAAATGCACGCTCTCTACCTTCTTTCTGGGCTCCTGTTGATCCTTTTCTCTCAATTCGGCAGCGTGGCGGGAAAACCTACGCCCGCCAATACCATCGGGATGCAAAAATACACCCGGTCCCATTCCTTCGGCGATAATTACGCGTTTGATCCACAGGATGGTTGGCAAATCGTTAATGTGACTAACCTTCAGTACAAGTATCGGCGCGACTTTAACGGGGAGAAGCACGAAGCCTCGCCAAAACACCACACAGGCGTGGGTGGTGCCATACAGGGTGCATTGGAGGACGTCTGGAATGGCCTCCGAGGTATCGGTGTTGCCCAAGACGTCACTATCACCTGGTGAGCAGGGAAGGATGTGTTTGCATCGAGTTTGGTAACCTAAGTGCTGTAGGTACACCGGGCATGACTTGTTGAGCCCGAGCTGCTGGTCTAAAAGCACCTGGGCACCAACAGTAAGCACCAATCCAGACAGCCAAGCCGATAAGCACAGTGCTGATACAAGCCATACAGGATGAATCGTTCGCTTGCGCTCTCACTTTGAAGGGTTGGGCTGATCGTCCTAAATGTTTCGAATTTCTCGAGTGTGCGTGGCAGCCTTACAAACTCAACATATTCTCATCCTCTGCAGTGTGCAGCAACAAGAACAAGTGTATCTTTGTTCGAGTGATTGACACATGTGCAGGCTGTGCACAGGGCTCCAAACATGTCGACCTCACGAAAGCTGCCTTCAAAGCCCTCGCAGATCTTGACGTCGGTATTCTCACTGTCAAGATGAGAAGAGCAACCCGACCAAAGACGTGGTGAGTATCATCCCTCCTGCAATGCCAGCGTCTCATCATTCTCAGGAACTATCGTTTGTGGGGACCTCAATCTCTTGAGCCAATCGACTTGAAACCCGCCAGCAATTAAATCTTGATCAACTTTGTGATAATCCATGTAGATTTGTTTCTCTATCTGTCGCACATACAACCTATGCTTTGAGTGTAACTCTTTTTCTTTTTTTGCCTTCTGCAATCCGAGCGCGGACCTTTTCTTCATCCCAACCCTCCTCGTAGAACTGAGCTGTACGTTCTGATTCACTTCGGCGTTTCATGTATTGCAGAGCAGCTAAATTGTATCCCATCATCTCTTTTTGGCGTTGAAGTGCGGCACGAAGATGTTTACGGAGGGGAATAAGCGTCGTCCTCATGATGCGGTTTGCCACAACCTGACGATGATGGACTTTGAGAATGAAGAACATAATCCGGGAAACAAGTGAGATATTCCAACCCTGTCCACAAACGTTAAGAATACGATTCAGAAGAAGACAAGGGCTTATCACACCTTCTCTGCCCAAGCAGTGAGGTAATACATCAATGAGACCACCTTCCCGAACGGCAGAACAAGGAGGGCGTCGTGCAAGGCCGCACTCTGCACCTTTTCAACAACGCGCAATACATATGCCTCTGGGTCCAAATCGTACGCAGCAAGCACAGGATTTCTGGCAGGCGGCTGGAGTCTCATCGGGTCATCATCGGGCATCTTCGTCATGGCCTCTTCATACTCTCGGAATGTGGCGCGTTCATTATCTGCAAGGTCGATTGCTTCCATAATGCGTTCTCCAGCCATCAAAGTTTCTGTCGTCTGCTTCGAAACTGCTGTAACTTCTGCCTGATCAGTTTGAGGTGCTCGACCATCCTCTGCGCCACTCCCGATTGGTGCATCTTCCCTGTTCATGGCATCTGCAATTCCCATTTCGTAGAGCTGTTCCAGTTCACGCTCTCGTTCTTCCTCGAGGAAAAGCTGCTTAAACCATGAGATGGTGGTGCGAGCATTATTAGGTGCATATACTCACAGGTTCGTCGACTTTTTCATATACACGTATCGACTTGTCTTGTGATCCGGTCACAACGAAATTCCCGTGGTGGCTAACTGCAAGTGCCCAAATCTCTCCGTGATGCCCATCGAGTTTCTGTATTCCTTCGAACTAGAACAACTGAATGAGATAAGATGGGAATACTAGATCGTTCGGCATCCCTGACCTTATCACCATCCCAGTATTTTAGCATTTTATCTTTGCCCACTGTCCAGAAGTAATGCGACCCTTTCTCAAAAGCGACCTGCATTACGCTCTCCTCGTGGGCAAATATTGATTTGTGGCAATCACCGAAATCTAGCCCCCAGATCTTGACATTTTTGTCAGCAGAGCAAGTAACGATCAACTTGGAGTCGTGTGATATATCCATAGCGAGTACAGGGAGCTACAACTATGTCAGCCGAAAGCAGCCCGAAAGACGTGAGGATCCAGCGCACCTTGTGGCCATAGAGCGATAGGAAGAATTTGAGTGTGTCTTGGTAGAATACCTTCACAGTAGAATCTAGTAGTGCTACAGCGAGTAACTTTCCATTTGGGCTGTATCGTACAGACAACACTTCGTCTGTCATTTTGAGCGTCCTCGTGTGGACAAGCGAGACGATCTTTCCGCTGCTTTGGACCTTTGCGATGACCATTAATTAGAGATCAAATAACGGGGGAGATCGAATACGCACACTTTCGCCCATAGCCTCTCTCTGCTCAAAGTCCCAAAACTTGACGTCTTTATCCGCGCTGCCACTAGCGAGGCCCCGTTCGTCCGGGCGGACGTGTATGGACCAAACGGTGGCCGAGTGAGCCTTGATTGTTTCAATCAATGTTGATGAAGCTATGTCGTAAATTAGGATATCTCCGCTTTTTGTTCCAACTGCAACCTTGAGAGCGATGGTAGAAACATCAGTATGAGAAGGGATGAAATCGAGCTGACGAAGTGTCCTCACATGCTTGTCGCCAGGAAGGAAAGTGCTGCAAACCGCATATCCACAATCCATAGTACGTATACATGAAGTAGTTTTCATGTTCCAGATTTTGACTGATCCGTTCGACGCAGACGCGAGTATTTGGTCATCCGAGCTGAGGCAAAGGGATCGAACATCTGTTCTGTGGCCGGGTAAGTCGACACTGAAAGACCGTGTTGCTTCGGGTGATTCATCTTTGGATTTGGTTGGCGAAGGGACGTTATAGACTTCAATAGCGTTTGTGTTCAAAGCTACAAATAACTAAGGAACGTTGCAGACCTGAATGCTTCGGGCTAGCATCAGAGAGGCAAATAAATTTACCTGAATTCCCGGTTTTGCAGACTTGTCGTCCAAGCCATAATCGAACGACCTGATCTTCCCGCTGGCACGAACAACAAGATGCGGTGTGAACATATCGACAAGGGTGATCCCGGAATCATCCTCTTCAGGCCTTTCCTCAACGATTTTCCCCAGTTTTTTCTTTTCCTGCGCTCGCTTTTTTCGTCGGGCTTGTTTCTTCCGAATTTCGTCCTCTGTACGAATGCGGAAAACCTCTACTGACCGATCGTGGGACTGTACGGCAACACAAGCCTGCGAAGGGTGGAAAGAAATCTGGGAGACACGATGTCGAGATGCTAGTGGAAGACTGGCGACGGGATGAATGAACTTGGCAACCTGAGAGGTGATGTTCAATAGGCATTCACGTGCTCAAATGAAGTGAACGCACTTCTCCCGTCTCTGTCTCTCTCAAGCCAAGAGAGAGAGCCTCAGAGTCAATCCTCCACGCTTTAACTTCTCCTTCGCCACTTCCAGTGAAAAAGAGGTCTTGTTCTCGATTGAGATCGAGGGACCAGACTTCGGACCTATGAGCCACAATTGTCTGTACGCAGTGTTGTGTCGAGAGATCCCAGAACTTGACGAAGGTGTCCTTGCTGGAGGTCAACAAATAGCCCGGGGCAGTGGATGTGGATGTGGAAGGTAGGTCTTTGGAAGAAGGCAGGAAACGAATATTCGTTATCTGGTCACGATGACCGCGCAATCTTCAAATTGTGAGCGCAATTTTTCATATGCAATGATTAGAGAATTTACCTATAGAGTCCTGTTTCACCAACAACGTCCCACACAATGAGATCAGTATCCTGCGAACCTGAAGCCAGTCGAGTTCCACGCTCATCAAAGGCAAGTGCAGTGACAGCTTTTTTATGGCCATTGAATGTTGTCATCACTGATTCGATCGTAGAGTTCCATAGCCGGATTGAACCATCAGCATATCCAACAGCAAAGACGTTCGATTGGGGAGACCGTCGGATACAGGTAACCTCTGCTCTATGGCCCGTCTCGTGCCACATTGCGATCTAACCAGAATCAATCACTTCGAGCATTGCAACGAATACAACACTTACCATTTTGCCCTTCTTAACGTCCCACACCAATACATCTTCCAAGGCAGGGACATAGGCTAACTTCCCATCAAACAAAGAGTTTGACGACGGGCTGCAAACTATGCCGAAAGCCTTCAAATGATTTGAGAAAATTAAAATACGGGGGGAAAATACTGTTCTTCATACCTGTGTCGGTCCGTGCTTGAGATAGCTTTGCACCATGGCAGTCCGGACAACAGCCAGACACTTCATCACCAAACTTTTTCATGCATGATCACGTGGGGTCTAATATCCCGGGCCGACTAGCCGAAGTCCGAAAAGGCTGAGGCTCGGAGCTTTGGATGGTAACTCACACCTCTTGCTTCTGCAGGAACCCGTATTTATCAATCCTCGAGATTGATTTCTCACTCTTCTCCGGGCAATGATGCTCTACCCAGCTGCTCCAGAAGCTGTAACTCGCCTTCTCAAATTCGTAAACGCGTCGCCGACGCCTTTTCATGCGGTTCACAATGCTGCACTTCGCCTTGAGACAGCTGGTTTTCAGAAGGTTCGCCTAACATTTTGCACCAACGCTCGACTTGGTGGCTTATTCCTAGAGCGCGCAGCTCAAAGAAACAGAGGATTGGGATTACATCGTTGCTGGCGGAAAATATTACTTTACTAGGTATGCTGAACTCATGCTGCAAGAACTTGGTTTATCTCATTTGCTTCACTTATTTATTGAATCGGTTGTTCAGGAACCAAGCAGCTTTAGTAGCATTCACGCTTCCACAACAATGGAAGCATGGTGCTGGAGTCAGTGTTGTTGCAACCCACGTCGACAGCCCAAATCTGAAGGCTCGTCGTCCCGATATTGAGGCCCCGACCGCTCATCTCATCTCCTGATTTCCAGGTCCGACCCATTTCTAAGCGTTCCAAAGTGGGATATTTGCAGGTTGGAATTGAAACCTACGGTGGAGGTATCTGGCACTCTTGGTTGGACCGTGACCTTTCAACCGCCGGACGCGTCGTCGTCGCTGAGCAAGACGGTACTTTCAAATCCAAGCTTATCAAGGTGGATCGCCCGATCTTGCGCATTCCGACGCTGGCCATCCACTGTAGGTAGTGGGCTTTACTATCTGCAATCAACCTCTGACCGAAGCCAATGCAGTGGACCGCAATGTCAACGAAAACTTCAAATTCAACCAGGAGACGGAATTTGTCCCCATCCTCGGCATGATTGAGTCGGAACTGAACTCCATTACCAGAAAGGACGATGACGAAGATAAACCCAAGACGAAGGCTAATCAGAGGGCCTCTAGTATTCAGGAGAATCACCATCCTGCTTTCCTCTCCCTGCTCGCGGAAGAGATGTCTGTTGCTCCTGAAGAGATCCACGACTTTGAGCTGTAATGTTTCCATCCATTCTTTAAATTCAGGAACACTGAAAGATCTCAGGTCGCTCTATGATACTCAGCCATCCGTGTTGGGGGGAGTGAATAACGAGTTCATCTTCAGTCCTCGTATGGATAATCTTTTCTCTTCGTGCGTCTTTTTTCCCGCAACCGTGGTTCTGTACCAACAAGCCTTCCTGTTATAACAGGTTCTGCGCTGTTGAGGCGATAGCTGAACATTCAGCCTCTAATCTGTTCCCCCAGGTTAAAGGGAATGTAAATGCTATCGCGCTCTTCAACCACGAGGAGATTGGAAGCGTATCTACGTCGGGTGCCATGGGCAGCCTCCTCCCGACGTTGCTGAATCGCCTTTCTCCTACTCCTCAAACATACGCGCAATCGGTTGCCAAGTCTTTCCTTCTGTCCTGCGATATGTCGCATGCCGTTCATCCCAATTATACTTCCAAGCACGAAGAAAATCATCGACCAGTTATCAACGGTGGCATCATTGTCAAGACAAACGCCAAGCAACGCTATGCCACCGACTCGATTTCGGCTTTCATTTTGAAGAAGATGATCGATCGTTATCATGGCAAGATCCAGGAGTTTGAAGTTAGGAATGACATGTGGGTTTTTTCATGGATGTGCCTATGTTGTTGTCTCAATACTTCATTTATTCAGGCCTTGTGGTTCTACAGTCGGACCCTTACTCTCTCAGATTGGTATCCGAACCGTAGATGTCGGCGCTCCTATGCTCTCGATGCATTCCATCCGCGAAACAGCCGGTACTCACGACGTTCAACCCACGATTGACCTTTTCAAGTCGCTATTTGACGGGTTCTCTGAACTGGACCAAAATTTGACCGTTGACTAGGTAGTATGCCATGCGAATGACAAGAAAATAAATGAGAGCATGTACATATTATATTTTTGAACTCACAAGGAACCAGTAAAAATACAGAGAGAAGGGGAAAAGCGCTCAAACGAAGGGTACGCTACCGCTTGAACTTCTTTGCTGGCCGTTCCTCGGGCTTGTCTGTAAACGTTGGCCCAGACAATGCATTGCGCTTCCTGGCTGTCCGTGTATAATGCGAGAGCACCCATTCTCGTTCTGCTTCCGTCTGCTCAATAGTTCCTTGTCGAATTTCATACGCTGGAACAACTGTAAGAGTCAAACAAATTGGAAACGTCAATCATTACATACGTTTCATTTCAAATCGTGGGCCAACCTCTGCCAACTGAACGTCTCGAGGGATTTTGACGAATACATGATGACTGTGGCGGGATTAGACATCACGATGTGTAAGAAAACCACACTCACCGGAATGAGATAAAATCGTTCTCATTTGAGAATGTCATGACTCGTTTACTATCTTCCTTCGGCACTGGGAATAGATACTTCAACACATCACGAATACGTTCTCCCAGTTTTGAAGTGAAGTTTTCGAAGATGAGATGGGGGTACTGCTCGGAGACAGTGGAGTTCTTGTAAATTCCAATGTCATGTCGAAGTTGAACGTTGCTCAGCGTGAAGTAGACTGTTGGGCCATGGGGAAAATGCGATACAATCATGGCGTCTGAAGAGCGTAGCAAAGGAAAATATCAACCAAATTTCTGAAAGTAAACAAACATTAGACACATACCAGGAATGC
>KQ962764.1:161648-172888 GCA_001563735.1 Leucoagaricus sp. SymC.cos
CCAAGTCGGTAACTTCATTCGCCCTACAGGCCTCTGCCAATTCCTTGATAACATAATTTCCGCGGTTGATTCTATGCGAATTTGGGAACACGAGCCTCATTTCCTATGCGGACTCTCGATGAACTGCATTGGTCATCCAGAGGTATTTTAGAACTACAAACCTTCGCGAACTGTAGAAGCTTTGAGCTTGGATCTCTTGAAGTCGTGATCACAATCTTGGGATCCTGGATACCAGCCCGCGAATACTCATTATCAATGTGAGTCGTAGGTTCTTTTAATGCAATTCTGTCAGACCAACTCCAATATCACTTTAACCAAAGCCTACTCACCTGCCTGCGCCTCATCGAAAGATAAGTCCTTCCCCAGTCCCTTTGCATCCTTCCGTAGCTCCGTGGGCAAAGATTTCCCAGTCGCAAGGGCATCCTTCAGATGTTGTTTCCGTTCCCATGTTTGCCTCTCTTGCGCTTCAAGTGATTTAGCGTAGACATACTGTCGTCGTTCACGTATTTGTCTGCGAAGCTGATTAATTGGTATAGTGTTAGTTTCTTGAAAAACAAGAAGCACCGTACCATAGTCTGTTGTTGGTTTGTGGTACTTACTCTCATCGAAAAATCAAAGTTTTCCCAAAAAATCTGCGTGACTCGCGTGACTAAATCAGTGTGACAAGTGAGGGCGCCTGTTGGTGAGAGCTGGTTAGACGCTTGATCCTCATTTAGATTGTGCTCTCGAGTTGGACTACTTGACTCTCAGATGCTATTCACGGTACCGTAGCCATATGAATACTGTTCTATGTTCCGAGCTTATCACGAGTCACCACAAAACCTAAAACTGTCCCCCGAACGTTGAACTATTGCCCAATTACACCTATATTTATCATACACCCTTGCAAACCCATTTGCATCCGATTCCGAATACAATCGGCCTAATTTATGTCGACAGAACGTAGTGTATGTTCCGATGTACCCGGGGCACCACACCCCCCTTTCGAACGAGGCGTGGGATGACCAAAGGACTATGATGCCGATCGCGTGTTCTCTACGGCTTCCGTAGAGTAGACAACATTGCCGTAGTTTGCTGTTCTCTGGTACCGTGTTTCTGCGCCAGGACCGGGAGATGGTATAAAAGATCCAGGCATGCGAGATTCGCTGGCTTTTATATCTTTAATCTCAAATTTGGCTTATTTAGAATTTAACACACAATCACGCACCTTCAAGCTGCCCAGATGCGCCTGGTGCTGCACGAGTTTCGGCTATATGTATCATTCAGACATGAGTCAGATGTAGAGAAACAAACCCAACTTTTATGCAACGGATACTCTGACGGAGGGGGGATACGGAGGAAAGAACAGTCGCTAAGCTCTAGCGACACGCCTGCTATATGGCGGCTGCAAAGTTGTAGCCAGCCCAGCGAGAGGCAAAAGTCTGCTACAACCAGTTGATCGTCGATGGCAAACCTATGGCGAAAGGTGAAAGCGCCGCCAGGATAACTCAGCGTCACGTTGAATGTCAAGTAATCAGAATCATGAGAAGGGAAGATGGAGGCACCATGCAGCCATCGGGTAGATACTTGAGAATCCAGGAGGTCAGGCACGTATAAAGCTTGGCCTTGATGTTCCAGAACAGTGATAGTGAAGGACATGGCAAATGCAGAAATAGGCTCTTGCAACAGCAATACCATATGGGAAGCAAGACATTCGGAGCAAAGCAGAAACAATCCAGGGACTCCTTTCTGGCTTCACAGATAGTTCTCCTTTTCAGCGGTATTCACCGAATACTGGTAACTACTGAGGTAAAGAAGAACTTGTGAGTGGAACAACATCAGGATCGTTTTCATAATTGGCATTCAGGTAAGATCGAGAGTTACATTATAGCTCGAAAGTCACCTCCTGAATCAACTCAACGCCGAGACCTTCAACACAGGCTTCATACTCTTCTCGAACATTATCATAATCCCACAGCTGGGTTCTCTGTGATACCAAATTTTGCATAGCTGAATTCAATAAAACGTTGTGTTTATTGGAAGTGTGACGTACATAGATAGGCACAAGGAATTTGGCTAAATTGGGGGAGCGGACCTGCACCAAAACTTGTATTTTATCCAAAATTGATGTGTCGACAATCCGTGGAGACTTGACATCTAGGCTTGTAAGTCAAACCGAATATATACTTTTGTGCATGGACTCACCTAAAAGGCCAGCCGGGGGATCACCACTTATCGACTCTTCTGGCTTTGAGAAGCAAGCATACCTGTTTTGATCTAACAGGGGTTTGCAGGTCTCGAGAGGAAACCAGTCGTAACTCTCCTGTTAGGGAGTACAGGACGTGAGTTCTCAGTTTGGGGCGAAGATAAAGAACCTACATACCGGATCTAGGAGAGAAGACGGTGCATATTCACCCTTGTATCTCATTTTCTGACAGGAATGGATATAGAATCCTGGACGAGTTTCAGCAACGGAACAGCGCTGACGTACGAAGTGTTCTACCCATGTAAAGGTACTTCATATCAGATATGCCGGCTTCATGTATTTCCCTTGCGAGTGAAACTTCTCTCAAGGTACTGAGCTGGTTTCTGTCAGAAAATCGTTATCATATCGTTTCAGGAGGAGAACAAACCTTGCCAAAAGAAAACCCCTCCCAAACCTTGTTATACATAAAATAGACGCTTGATACACAGTGAGGGAGGATATCAAGCACAGCCATCGCTACTAGTTCTCCATCCAGTCGATACAGTTGATGATATGAGCCATATTTCTTCGGCAAATGGGGAGGTGGTGAGGAAGGGTAGGGTATATCTTCCGACTAAGCATATAATCAGTATGAATACGAATGATAGCAATAATTTTCGAGCCTGTAGTGGGGTTGTAACCAGGAACCTCTCGAATCCATGAGGGGTGTTCTTGAAATCATGATGGATATCGCGTTGATACTTCACAAAGAGCTCGTACTTTTCTTCAGTAAAGGAAGAAGGCTCAAGCACAATCTAGGCGCTGAGTTTAGATCAAGACAACTGGCAAAGTTCCTGGGCCCTACCTCGAATCGATGAGCAGGATGTTCCTCAGAGTGAAAGGAGGTTTCTGCGGTGTGAATTGAACCGATGAGATCAAACGCCCGTTCCTTCTCTTTGGATTTCTGCTTTCTACAAATATACGGCGTTATCGTCATTTGCCTTTTACTCGTGAGAGGAATGAAAGGCTTCAGGGCTCACTTTGAATTCGGCTCTACTTCCATCATTTCCCCTTCTCTCCCTTTCAACACAAATCGATTCCACCTGACCCGTTATCCTTCAGGTCGGCCAACAGGGTGAGACAGGCACAGAGCTGACCTATTGACGAGCTTCCGTTGACTTTTAGAAGGTTTGAATGCGAGCGCGTCGAGCCTTAGGGCAAGGGTATGAGCTGAGCACTGAATATGGCTCTCATAATATCGTTGACAGCAGCACACCTGATGGTGTATTGTGGGCAACAAGAAATCTTCAGATCAGGCTTATAGCACCAGATCCCTGAACACGGATCAGTCAATCGCAGGGAAACCTCGATGCAGAGCGTGAATGGGGAGCCTATGATGAATCTCACACCTGAGCGTCTCCAGCCCCTGTCTATCATCTTCTGGTAAACCTAAGGCAGCATCTCGATGGCTCAGTCTCGGCGTCTGAGGTTCGGAAAGGAAGATAGTGTATGCACCTGACAAGTCAGTCTTGTCGCGTCCAGGCCAGCTAAATGATAACTTGAATATTCTTTGGAACGTTGACCCGGGGGTGAACAATATCCACAGGAGCTGGAATTACGACCAGACGGGGTCCCGATTGATTTGACTTGTTCGTATTCATTCTCGATGAATGAGAAGTGGTCTCTCGAGGACATGAAAAGTAAGTGTGAGTTCGTAGAGTTTGACTTGGGTTGGCCTGCTCTCAATTCGGCCACATGATGATGACGTACCGCTTAATGATATCGTGACAGTTTTGCATAAGGACCAAGGTCGACTAGTCCAGACCTTTCTCGCCTAGCAGCGGCTCACAAGAAATTCGTTCGCTAAGAATTTAAGACATGGTCATCCAATCGGATCTCTGTATCAAGATGTAGTCTTTTCCTTCTCTGTCTTCGTACACCTCAACTTGCCGTGACTAAACACCTCGTCAGCCACCTGATAAGTATCAGTCTAACTCTCCTCAGTCTCTAGACGCAGTCGGAGCCTCTGCCTCCCATATAATTGATCGCGCGTAAAATACTTGCTCCGAAGACACACTGCATTCGGCATTCGAAAAATGTTGGAAGCTGGGATTGGTGGCCCCTTCGCCGACCCTGATTTACAATGTAATGCTGCCTGCCGTCCATTAGCACAGAATTGTTCCAGACCCTACACTCGCCCGAGGCTCTGCACTGCTCGTGTCTCCCAGAGCAGAGGGTATGAGAACACCGCGTGAGCGCTACCACGGCCGACATACAACGGAATTCAATGAGCTGCCAATTTTGTCAGGTGTGTCAGGCGAAACCTGAATCTTCCTATTGAGTGATTCAGGCCTGGTTACGTTCTAATGTCCTCGTGTTGTCCACAGGCCTGCCATATGACGTTGTCCAACGAGTTTTCCCGATTGTGTACGTTCCGTTCTTCTGGGCTTCAAGACTGATTGAACGCTCGAGAACTTCTGGACGACAGCTTTACGATGGATTGTGATGACAGCATTTTTGAGTCATTGATGCTTAGGTTGCTATGTAACCAAAACCGCTGATACCCTGGAGCGTCCAAAAGTTATGGATCCACGCTCACATCGTCTCTTGGCCTGACCATGACGTACATCCAAAACGGGTTTAGTCCAGTTAATTAAGTTTCAATCCTGGCGTCTGATTCAAAATTCGAAGTCGCAGGTACAGACTATCCAGCTAGACAATTGAGAGAACATAATGAAATGTATGTACAAGGTTGACAAATCGTTTGTTGATCATTGATGGAGGAAACTCGGCTACGGCCCAAAAGGGTCATAGCTTGGGCATTTATATCATGGTGTTTTTATGCCCGGAATGCTCAGGTGGATAGCCCTCGCCGCCTACTTCTTTAAAGCTTCGACGGGCATTCTCCGAACAGACTCCTTTGTTCAGTCTTCTCTCTCTTTTTTTCCACTCTTCGCGTTTTGTCACAATCCAGACACAAAGGGTTCTGAGTCACAATAGACAGAGAGCGAGATGACAGTAAGATCAACTCTCTCAATCCGTTTATTCGTGATCTGAGCCATGAGCAGGCTGAGTCATCTTCCTCTCCTTCCCCTCCTCAGAGCAGCAGCACCAATAATTCCGAGCCCAGTAAGGATGCTACGAAACAAGTAAGTCAATCAGTTTCTCGAACGTGTGTCCTGCGATCGTTCATGCTGATGCCTCGTATAGCAGCCCCACAAACCAAGACTCGACAACCGCCATAAGCAAGGTATCTCGGTGGCCAAAAAGCTCCGAGATCAACGCAAAGACGAAGCGAACCAGAGAAGATCCTGGGTCAGACAACGGATCGCGGGGGCACTGAACAAGTTTCTGACTTCGACCGCAGGAGACGATCCGTCTTGAGCCACGGCGAAGGGTTGGGTTTTTCTTCGACGACGCTTCAATTGCTTGGCATTGTCTCCTCGGTGGCTTGTTTTTCTGGCGGGGCATAGACCGGTCGTCACTAATCGGGTTTGTTTGGTGATGATTTCCTGAATTTGTGAATTATCTGTATATTCTTCTCATGTACTCTGGATCAATACACGGGAGCCACACTAAGGTTATAGTCTATTATAGAAAACAGCACACAGAAAACACGAAATAAAACGTACCCTAGTTCAATTGCCCTCTCCCCGTCCATTCTCACTTACTTGCAACTCGGATCGCTCAGAAGCACCGACAGCCCCAACAGTAGCTTCTAGATTATACTGCACATTCTTCCTATACTTTGTCGCAAGATCAGCGGCCGTCTTAACTCCACTGTTTGCCCGTAAGATCTCTTCCAAGCAGTGATTAAGCTCGAGTATCATTTCTGTGCATTTGGACTGTCTGTCCTTAGTTCCGCTGGAAATGGAATATTTGACAAGAGCCCGTACGGTATTTTTGACAATACGTTCAAGGAGAACCGCTTGTCTTTCCGCGTGCGGGTTCTCCATGGAGGCCCAGGTGGCGATGATGGTGATGGTAATTGACAAAGGGCGCGACGCGTCGCACCTGCGGCTCCCAAGTTATTACATCATATTCCCTGAAATGTGAATGCAAAAATAACTTCCCAGCGTCAAATGTAGAATACAGATGGGTAATGCAGGAGACAACAAAGATGTAATGAATACTAGAAAGATGTGATCAGACAAAGCGCCGCAGGAAAAGTCAGAAAAGCCGTCATCAAGAATGTCTCCCGAGCCTCAGTACTAGAATTAGCCCCATCCATCCCACCTTCCGAACCGTCTATACTCTTGCAACACACAAACCCGACTTTCCTTCTCTTTCTCCTTTTCTTTCTCTTTACTCTTATCAGAGCCTCTAACCGTTGACGCCGCACTTCCGCGTCTTGACATTGCCTTGGGCGGTGACCCATACGCTAGTCCACCGGGGCCTAATGAACTAGGCCCGACGCCATGACCAGATACTCTTCTTCCAAAACCACCAGCAACAATGCCAACAGATTCCCTCGAACTTCCACTGCCACTTCCACCACCCACACCACCTTCTCTTCTCTTCTCTTGTCCCTTCTTCGGGAGCGCCAAGCGGTACCATCCACCCAAGTAGGTCAATGCTATCAGCTGCCATTCCAGTATACCAGAATCGCTTCGTGCACCACCGCCTTCTGTCATTTGTTGGTGGTCCTCAGTAGCGACTTGCACCCAACCTACAACACATCGTTCTTCTGCCGGTATATCTCTGTCTTTGACTACTGGTGCAGAGGAAAGTGAGGATGAGCCTACGGCCGGACGAGTTGATGAGAGGGAGATATGTGACGACTGTACGGGGATCCGGTATTGTGCATATGACCACTCGGACTCAAAGTATTTAGGTAGAGGGATGAAAGGTGCGAGAGGCGAGAAAGTTGACTGTCGGTTTCTGTATCAAGTATCGTGAGAGGAGAAACCATGGATGCAGACGGTGGCACACTTACGACGTCCCAGAAAGCCCAAGGGAGAAGACATGGACGGTACCTTTATCACTCCAGACACAGACCTCCTTCTCATCAGGTCTAAATGCAACACCATAAATTTCAGCCTTATCCGTGCCTCTCCGCAGCTCCTTGACCTTTATCCCAGTAGCAGTATCCCATATCCGAACCAATGTTCCCTTGGACGACGTCGTAGCAATCAGCCTCCCAGAGGCAGTTAACGATAGTGTCGTCAGAGCTGTAGAATGTGCTATTATCGGTGTCGTAGACTTGACTGTATGCGAGCTTGGAGTTGACGTTGAGGGTTTCTGTGGCATAGGTTTTGTGTTTGGTGGTGGATTCCGCGATTTCGGTTCAGGACAAGGTGGTAGATGGACCAGTTGAACATGACCTAACTGTCTCCCCGCAATCGCAAGTAAGGTCGATCTAGGAGCTGTAGCCATCGCCAAGAGGCCTGATAAATCGTGTCTTGGTTAATACAAACCGTCTTCCAATATTTGATACAACACACCTCTCGGGTTATCACCCGTCTCAAACTCAGAATGCCGCCGTATACCACCAGCAGGTCCGCCTATTTGGAATACAGCCACCCTCCGTCTGAGAGCAACGGCCAGCCAGCCTCTACGGCATGCAAGCCCTCTCACTTGAGATTTAAACTCAAGCTCAGCAACCTCCTTTCCTAGTGCATCGTCCCACACGACCACCTTATTCGGTGGGTATAATGGACTTCTCCCTCCACCAACGAGGAAGAGAAGATTAGTCGTGTGCAATGGGACGACGTGAGATAATGTGCCGTTGCTGAGCTCTATCCTTACAATAAGTAAACTAGGAGGAGAATGCATTTGAAGCTGAACAGACCTCGTTTCCGGACGAGCTCCAACGGCCAAGTTCTGTACACCGCAAAGCCTTCGTGAGTGGATGCAGTGAAAATAATCGCGTTGGCATCGAAACGTGCATCGAGGACGTGTACAGGCTTTGCTGAAGATATGGAGTGACGTGCGAGATTCATGGGGGTATTACGAGGACATGGTCCGCAGGCTTGAGGGTGCAAGCTGAGTGCAGTGTATCACAGTGGGTGACATGTCCAAATCCGGACATCCTCTCATTAGGCCCTGACAAAGATCCGCATCCGGCACAGGCAGCTAGCATTGCAACAACCTACAGGCTTACAGCATGCATCGCAAAAACAAAATAATGCACTGGATCCCCCAAGAAGAGAAAACGGTAAACGAGCCCAAACCAAACGGAACAATAACAATGGAAAGCAAATCAAATCGGGCACAACAATGGAAGACTAAAAGATAAAAGCACAGACGAGTCCAAAATAATAGGGGTGATGCATGAGTGTGTGTGCGCGCTCCTCCCCACCGCCACAACAGCACCTGGTACCGTGGTATCAAACCTTCGACCCTCCCGCCATCCTCATGCTCCCAGTATTTGTGATATTGGTGGGATTCCAGCTCTTCGGCGGCCGTAAATCCACCAGCGCAAGCCTCTGCCTCGCAGCTTTAAACTCCATCTCCTCCATCTGGTTCTGTGCCATCAACGCTGCTCGGGCTTCTGCCTGCCTCTGTAACTCTGCCTCGGACTATGGACCCGTGCTGCAAGAAAGCATGTCCAGTGAATTGAAGATAGCTGCCAGAGGGTAAGATGCTGTAAGGCATATCATTGGCTCGAATGAATTTATCAATGTGATATTGGTGGGATTCCAGCTCTTCGGCGGCCGTAAATCCACCAGCGCAAGCCTCTGCCTCGCAGCTTTAAACTCCATCTCCTCCATCTGGTTCTGTGCCATCAACGCTGCTCGGGCTTCTGCCTGCCTCTGTAACTCTGCCTCGGACTCGTCAGAGAGATAATCCGTAAAGCCCCCATCCGAGGTGACAGTGCTATCACTTAATGACCCGGAGCCTCCACTGGGGCCATCACTGCTTCCGCTACTTGACCGGCTATCGTCTTCTTTCGGCCTTGGTGCTCGGGATGATATTAGATTGATAGGAGATGGCTGGCGTTGATCTGATGCACGACCAGAAGTGGCAGATAACGCAGCAGAGCAAGTCGTAGGTGATGAAGACATGGGCGACCGACGCCGCACAGTACTGTCCTGGGTCCTGGTCGAAACGCCAGCATTTGAAGAGGCAGCACTGTTCCTCCTGATACTGGCTATACTTCTTGGAGAAGGAGCTGCGATCTCCCCCTCCAGGCTTTTGCTAACATTGGAAGGAGATGACTGAGACGACTTTGTTCCCTCGCCCTTCTTTTCTTTTGTGTTCCCTTCTCCGAAGTCAGGTATTGGACCCCGATGCCGGTGTCCATGATGTGTTTCAAGGGTTGATGGAGATTTGGGTGACGACGAAGATACGCTTCCGTTTGCACTCCTGACGCTTCCCAGGGTCGCTGTGTTCTGCTTCGGACTTCCTTTGTTCCATTTCGTGGGGATCGAGACTGTAACAGGGACCTTTTCTCTCGAAAATGAATTGGCACGACTTGAAGTTGCGGGACGTGAGGTGATAGATGTCCCAGGATTAGCGGATGTCGGAGAGTTAGAAGAAGAAGAAGATCTGGGAGGCGAGGAAGGTTTGGGAGGTGGTGTAGCGCGGCGGGATGTCGGGGCGGCTGCAGCAATGCTATCGAGGACCTGCTTGACTTCTGGAGGGATTGGGACATTGAAGACAGTGTTGACAGCTTTCCAGTCCACGGCAGAGATCAACTTGAACTCAGGTGGCTGAGGTGGTCTACAGCAGCCAGGCCAGCCGTTGTTGTTGACAGGCTCTTTCTGCTGGAGAAAGTTGGCCCACTTTGGGGAGGTGAGCTCCAGCAGAGGCAGTCATGGCAGACAAGCGCACCTTGCACCAGCCGCACCCGTTGAAAGATTCGACTGTAAATAAAAATAAGTATGATAGTTATGAGCAATGAGATAACATACCCTCTGCATTCTTGAGATAAAGAACGTCAAAGCGAGGATGGACGGAGCGGTTACGGCAGATGTCGCGCCTGTGGGGGCACTTTGTGTGGGGAAAGACCTTGCACATGGGGCAAAGCTTCACAGTGGAATCGACGGAGCCGCATGGGTAGCACATCTGGCCAGGAGCAAGGCGAGAGCCTCGAGGTCCGTATAAATATACCTATTTATTGAATTTCACACACTCCTCTATCCAGTGCACAGCCTCTCCATCTCTCCTCCCGCAACCATGGGCAAGTCTCAGAGCAAACTCTCTGCCGAACAGCTTGCAGACCTCCAGAAGAACACCTACTGTGCGTCCACCCCCTACCCTTCAACCACAAACTCACACCGTCCCAGTTGACAAGAAGGAGCTCCAACAATGGTTTGCATCTTCCCCTGAATATCCGCCACAGCAGCTCACAGCTCTCCAGGTACAAGGGATTCCGCAAAGACTGCCCGTCCGGCACCCTTGACAAGGCAGAGTTCTCGCGGATATACAAGCAATTCTTTCCCTTTGGCGATCCTGCAGAATTCGCAGATTATGTGTTTGATGTGTTTGACGAAAACAAGAACGGGACGATCGACTTCAAAGAGTTCATCTGTGCACTCAGCATCACCAGTCGTGGTCGTCTTGACGAGAAGCTTAAATGTGCGTCTAACTCTGCTGTCCCACATCCACACATTGCACGATCTAATCTCATTCCTGCCGGTCTCTTCTCCATTCAATCACATCCAGGGGCATTCCAGCTATACGATATTGACAAAGACGGCACGATCACCTATGATGAAATGCTGCAGATTGTCCAGGCCATCTACAAGATGACCGGAGAAATGGTCAAACTGCCTTCGGACGAGGACACTCCGGAGAAGGTGCGTCGTCTGACCAAGCTATCTTCCCAACTCCAGTCCCCGAGACGCCAGAGCGTCTGTTGATGCCGTTTTGGCATTACAGCCATGCGCTCACCATGCGCCTATCCTATTTAGCCGCGCAAGGCGATGCCTAAGCTGACATATCTTTTCCCCCTTTACTGCTTAGCGCGTAGAAAAGATCTTCAGAAATATGGACCGAAACAAAGACGCCAAACTGACCTTTGAGGAATTCGTGGAAGGCAGCAAAAAGGATCCCACTATCGTTCAGGTAAGCTATAAATAGTGGATCTACGCAAGAATGACGCACTGATGGATCTCCAGGCGATGTCGCT
>KQ962764.1:175302-191168 GCA_001563735.1 Leucoagaricus sp. SymC.cos
CGTAGTGTATCTTTTCCCGTACTAACCACCTCTCATACATGTTGCGCCCTGGGGGGTTCGATATCATGACAATGTTGTAATTCTAGGATACGAAATGCACGCCGATTTAAGACGCTACAGGTGGTAGTTTGGCATACTTTCTCAGTACTCGCTCCTCAACGTCCTCCCCAATCCATTTGTAAAACCCTTCATCAAACTCAAGGTTCTCCTTCTCCTGTTTGAAGAGTTTATTGTAGTCCTGAGGTACTGCAGGGGCTGAGGCAGTCATGTTGGGCATACCAGACATTTGCTGCCAATCCACACCAGTGTCTGCAGCACAAATTAGCAGCGAGCTTGCACAATAACTTGTAATACCTTACCTTCATTCCCTAGTAACAGCCGATAAACACCATTCAACCCAAAGAAGTTCAAGAAATACCACGACAAGGATGAAACCCATCTTGTATCCATGTCAGGCGTCGAAATGCCCCGCTGCATCATGGGCTTAAAGCCCAGCGTCAATGGAAAAGGAAGTTTAACTGCAAAAAAAGCACTTTCAGCATCTTCCACTCAACGTCCACAAAAATAAATCTTGTACTCACTGGCAACAAATCCAGAGAAAAAGAAATTCACCCATCCCATAATCACCATTTGCGGAATCATAACCACAGTCTGGGTCTTAAATTGCGACATCATGTTATCCATCTGGCTTGGGTCTGAAAACAGACTAGGTGGTTGCGGTAACTCTATTTCATCAGCCTCGCCATTGCCCTTCGTAGTGGTTTTCTTTGGCACGGGTGGTCCATCTTTGAGGTAAACGCCGTCTACGAAGGCTTGTTTGAGGTTTTGGGAGATGGTATGGTAGAAGGGGGAAGCTAGGGGAGAGTGGGAGGCGGTCGCACGAAGGAGTTGGGAGCGTGTAAGAGCACGTCTAAAAGCATTTGTCAGGTTATGGGTGCGTAGATGGAGTAAAGTGGAATTAAAACACACTGTTCGCGGATTTGTGCTCGCGTTTGCGGCTTTGGCTTGTTCTGAAGGAGCACGAGTACATAATGGCGTAAAACTCCGACTAGAATCTGAGTAGACGAAACGCATATGACTAATAGATAAAACCTGGAAAGGGACACGTAAACGCACCATGACCAGACTAATGGGAAACAAGACCCAATCCCGGATGGACGGGTCCAGATACAGCGACGTCCTAATTCAGACAGGGAAGTCTTCAGTCCACAAATAACAGTCGAAATCAGAAGAAACGAAACTTACGCGCCAGACATGCTGGTGGATGTAATGGAAAGAGGTGCGGAAAGACGCCCACCATTGCCGTTGACCAAATATGGCACACATAATGGCGTAAAACTCCGACTAGAATCTGAGTAGACGAAACACATATGATTAATAGATAAAACCTGGAAAGGGACACGTAAACGCACCATGACCAGACTAATGGGAAACAAGACCCAATCCCGGATGGACGGGTCCAGATACAGCGACGTCCTAATTCAGACAGGGAAGTCTTCAGTCCACAAATAACAGTCGAAATCAGAAGAAACGAAACTTACGCGCCAGACATGCTGGTGGATGTAATGGAAAGAGGTGCGGAAAGACGCCCACCATTGCCGTTGACCAAATATGGCAAACAAATCATTAGCACTGCGTCGACCCCGCAGTCCAATCTCACACCTCCACTACCCACCACCCTCCTTATGTAGCACTGCGTCGACCCCGCGGTCCAATCTCACACCTCCACTACCCACCACCCTCCTTATTTCTCATGGACTCCTCGCCCACTGCACTCTTTGACACTTACGAGCAAGACTTCGACCAATTTATTGAGAGCATACGAGATAAGCTCGAAGGCAGCGGAAAGGATGAAGTCGGTGGTGCGTCATCGCTCATTCAATAACAAATTAATGCTAGTGCTGAAGGCAATCTTAATACAGAACAGCGCAAGGCTACTCTTCGGAGGGTAGAGATGGATTTGGATGAAGCAGATGAAATGGTGCGCCCACAGTCTCTCAACACGATTCACCTACAAGTTCGCTCATATTATCTCTCAGGTTTCCCAAATGGAAATTGAAATTCAAGGTATCCCCCAGTCCCTCCGAAGCGCCTACCAAACTCGTCTACGAACAGCCAAAACCTCACTGACTACGTACAAGAAGTCGTTAACGGAGGCACGAGCAGGCTTAGCTCGTGCTGAGCTACTGTCATCATCCAAATCCGCTTCTCCGGATTTAGGAGGAAGTGGTGAATACCCCAACTCGGATGATCCATATACGTCTGACCGCTCGAGATTACTCTCTGGTACGAGTTTGCTCGAGGATGGGACGAGACGATTGCAGGAATCGCAGAGAATTGCGCTGGAGACTGAGGAACACGGTACTGATATTTTGAGGAGCTTGAGAGGGCAGAGGGAACAAATTGAGAATGCGAGAAACACTGTGAGTTTATTGTCTATCTGCAAGAGTTTACATGCTAATTCTTGGTAGCTATGGCGAGCTGATACAGCTGTTGACAGGGCGTCTGGGACGCTGAAGAAGATGATACGGAGGTCAGCACACTCTCCTTCATTTGTACTCCTCTCATGTAGTCCCCAGATTAATCTGACTTTTGTTCCCCTTGTGCACTAGGATGTGGCAACAACGCGCCGTAACATATACCATTGTTGGTGTCCTTATTCTTCTCATCATCGTTATAACCTGGGAAAAGCTCAGTGGGTGAACTGCTTTGGGGTCGCTTGAGCTGGCGTTTTCCGTTTTCCTTTACATTATGATCAAACCAGGTCCTGGATACCCCTTTATGCCTCTCCTCCTCCAGTCTCCTCGTATTCAAATCCTCATACTTAATTTATAATAGAAATCGGACTTCGCTGCATGACATCGTACCCTCCAAGTGCTTTTCAGCTCAGTGATGGACTTACTTCGTTCACGGCTGTCACTTCAGGCTTTGACATGAGCTTGATATTGAGAACTGAGAGATCGGAGCTTTGGATTCCGCGGATGTGGGTCGAGCGTATGGCCACAATTATTGAAGCTTATAGCGAATCCCGTCACCAGAGACATCACTACACCTCTTGACGAACCACGGTCGGATGAAAATTAGCTTTAGTTCCAAATTTCTACGCAGTCCGAAGTACCATGCTCGTATAGATCCTATCGACTGTCCTCGCTGCTCATCCGATATTAATAAGCATTCAGGAGCACAGCTGCCCACTGGAGATATGACCCCCTCGATGACAATTGCGGGATGGCAAAACCCTGTATATTATCTATTTTGTGTTATACATTCACTACCAGATGAAGAGGGAAAAGGGACAGACAGCATTCAAACAGGCGGAAACAAATCAAAAAACCCAGCTCTTGTCTAGACACGGAAGAAGAGAACAATGCAGGTAGGTGTGGGGGAATAAATCGAGTATTAAGTACCTAGGAGAGTTCAAGATCTCATAATGGGGGAGCGGGGTTGATGCGCATGGAGAGGGACATGCGCAGGTGGAACATTGGGTCAGAAAGGAAGGATGGGGGAAACCGTCAAACCTGTCAAGACCACAAAGAAAACCCAGAAAACCCAATAAAACCAATTCATGATAGGATGAAATCGACAAAGATTGAAGGACGAAGGGTGGTGGCATGAGATATGGGAGATCATAAGCACATCAAAGCGTAACAAGATGCGAGGGGGAAATGCAAATACAGAGCTCGAGGGAAACAGAAACATGAATCAAGAAAACGCTTGATATGATGTCCCTTGATGGTTCCCTCTTGAGTACCCAGTATGAGAGTCCCCCAATGTGTGCGATGACCCCACCACGTCATCATATCCCGTCCCACCCGGTGGTGCAGGTGAATGCCGTTGCGACTGAAATGTATAAGCGTCCATCTGCTGGGTTGACAATCCATAGCCATGTTGTTGTGCAATCGGCGCTGCACTGCTTGCCAGATGCATCTGACTTTCATTGTCATCGTCGTAGCCCACTCCACCATGTTCATGGCCAAAAGTGGTTTGGGAGGGGTTGTATCCAGCACCATAATTTGAGTATGGGTTGTACTGTGGCATAGGTGGGGGATAGTCGCTTGTGCTATAGTAATCCCCGGTATGTGTGCTGGGTGCGGGTGTACTTCGAGCTTTTGAACCGTTGAATTCCTCATCGTCATCGAGGTTCAAGCTGGGTAGCGTGGGTTGTGGTAGTGGTTTTCCGACAATCTCTCCCTTCTTGTTCTTAAGGTGAGAGTAATCACCCATAGCTTCCTTCTGGGCAAGTCGGGCAGCATCAGCGAGACGCTCCTTTTTCTTGCGTTTGATGATGGCACCAATACGCTATATTTATTGTGTCAGTTATGTCGAAACGGGAGTCTTGATGGACAGCCACAAACCTTGTCGACCTTGTGACAACAATACTCCTACAGCGTCCCATCAGATACTGTTGATGGGAAACACCACTACAGTCTCAACTCACCTTGAGGTTCCCCCGGATGTGCAATAGGAGGGGAACATAACAGATTCCAGCAATAATCAGGAGGAGCAGAGAACCCGCGAACACAGCAACAGTGAAGAATGAGGTGACCGTAAGAGCGGAGGTTGAAAGGGAGTTGCCCCTGAAGTACTTTGGGATGTCATACCAAGGCGACCCATCGGCGTTCTTGACAAGCCAGACAGCGTAGAGGGTAAGCCCATTGATAGTTTGACGGGGACCATCGGCCAACAGTAGGCGTTTCCAACTCTTGAACGTGAAGAACACGAAGAAAGCAAAGTCATCGCTAAGTCTGGTGGAGTTGCTGATATGGTCAAAGAAGCAGAAGTGATCATAGGAGCCTGTGTCGGGAGTCAGTATGTCCCACATCTTATACGAATGCGAGACGAACGGAGAGAGTAATAGTTGTTAGCCATTACATTTGTGAAGGCGAACGAAATGTCACGACTGGCAATGATCTTCTTAGCCTTTCGGGACTCGTAAGCCAACTGTGGGGCTAGTTAGGAGCGTGCATTATGACCCTATCCAACACAGCGAACCGCACCAGCAAGAATGAAAAGATGATACAGCCAAAGAAAATCCATTTTCCGACGTTGAACGCGATGAAAACACAACCATCAATGTTTGCACATTCTTTGAAAATTTCATTTGACCAGTTCTTTGTCGTTAACATGGTTATGGCTGAGAAGATATCGGATACGTAGACGAGGAAGGATTTGAGAACGATGATGTACAGCCAAAAGTATCTTTTACCAGTACATGTTCAGTAGG
Organism: Leucoagaricus sp. SymC.cos; assembly: GCA_001563735.1. Classification (NCBI taxonomy): domain Eukaryota; kingdom Fungi; phylum Basidiomycota; class Agaricomycetes; order Agaricales; family Agaricaceae; genus Leucoagaricus; species Leucoagaricus sp. SymC.cos. The sequence goes on from KQ962764.1 coordinate 180,527, forward strand.
AACTGCGTGTCCAGAGTGGAGTCACTCACTTCATTCGCATAATGAACCCATTGTCAGTGAACTCTCGGGTGTCAATGAAATCGAACTAGAATAGGAGTTAGAGTTAGGGGTGCTGTGTGAGTATGGAAATGGGAGAACTGCACACCTTATGATCTGGTACATTTTCGCGCTTCCACTTAGGGCCTGAGCACATTGTGAATGGATGTTAATGAGGGTTGTAGCTAGAGGTTGCCAAGACTGCAAGGTCGGAATAAACTATATGATTATCGCCGGAGACGAACACGAGCCAGTCGTATTCGTCAGTAAAGAGTGGTAGCTAGAAGGACTGGCGAGTAGAGAGCGGATGAATGACGGTCGGAGGGCGCAAAAGAGCGAGAGGCAGGAGGCAACTCACGGTCACCTCATCACTTTCGTTGTCCTCCCATACACTGCCACTCACCATATCAGGCAACACCTACCTTTCTCACTCAATTAATGTCCCGCCCGCTTGTCGGCTTTCCCCGAATACTCTCTCGACACAATGACTACCGTCCAGAAGATCAAGGTGAGCTCTCGACCCTATTGTTTCTTTGTCCTTGCTAATGATTGTCAGGAAATTGAGGATGAGATGGTAAGCAGCCATATTACCTAAGAGACAATGAGACTAAATCATCTTTCTCCTCCAGGCCAAAAGTATGCCTTGATGCACCCAAGCCTGTACATTTGTTCATGCTCTTCCAGCCCAAAAGAACAAGGCCACAAGCTACCACTTAGGTCAGCTTAAGGCAAAGCTTGCAAAGCTTCGGAGAGAGCTCATCCAGGGCACCGGAGGAAGCGGAGGCGGTGGAGGCGGTATTGGCTTTGATGTAGCGAGGTATGTTTCCACTGAGATGACTTCTGCAAGCTGATTGAGATTTTCTGAAGAACGGGAATAGCCTCTGTGGGCTTCGTGGGGTTCCCGTCTGTTGGAAAGGTTTGTCAATGTAGTCGTATGTAATGGAACTGCTTCTGATGGTATTCCTCCTCGATCCAGTCCACTCTGATGTCAAAATTGACTGGCACGCACTCCGAAGTCTCCGAGATCGATTTCACAACCCTCACAACGGTGCCGGGGACACTGAAAGTGCACGGAGCCCCTATTCAGATTCTCGATCTTCGTATGTGTGTTTTGAATATTTGCTTTCTCTTCACCGACACTCCTATTTAGCTGGTATAATCGAGGGTGCCAACGACGGCCGTGGTCGAGGTAAACAAGGTGCGTACGCCAATATGCTAACTCTCACATTTCTTACACAGTACTTATTGTGTTTTTAGTCATTGCTGGTGCGCTATTTCTGTCCCTCGCCTCCAGGGATATTTCATCCTGACTGACAGTCCATCAGTCGCACGAACATGCAATCTCATCTTTATTGTCCTCGACGTGCTAAAGCCCCTCGGTGACAAGAAGATCATCGAAGGAGAACTCGAAGGGTTCGGCATCCGACTGAACAAGCGACCGCCGAATATCACAGTTCGCAAGAAAGACAAGGGTGGCATTGCCATCACCAATACGGTACCCCTCACGAGTATCGACCAAGACGAGATTAAAGCGATTCTGGGAGAGTACAGAATCAGTAATTGTGATGTCACTATCAGAGAGCCGAATGCAACCGCTGATGATCTTGTCGATGTTATTGAAGGGAACAGGTAGGTACTTTGACCAATGCAACGATAAATTTCATCCGATATTCTCGAAGAGTCTACATACCAGCCCTATACGTGCTCAACAAGGTAAGCCTCTTCTCTTCATGCCCGGGATGTGAAATAACTTCGAGACTCTCTCTCGCTCTCTCGCTCTGACAGATCGATGCGATCTCGATAGAAGAGCTCGACCTTCTTTACAAAATTCCGATGTCTGTGCCCATTTCCTCGAAAGAATGGCTCAACATCGACGAGCTCATCGAGAAGATGTGGGAGACGCTTGATCTCGTGCGAGTGTATACGAAGCCGCGTGGCTTGCCACCAGATTATTCTGCACCTGTGGTGCTGCGTCGCGGGAAGTGTACTGTTGAGGACTTCTGTAACGCCATTCACAAAGAGATTGCGAAACAGATGAAGTAGTAAGCATCGCATCATGTGCTTCACTCGTGTTTTTGGCCGGCCTGATATATATTTGCTCCTAGCGCTATCGTGTGGGGCTCGAGCGCCAAGCATGCACGGGGACAAAAAGTTGGACTAGAGCATGTACTAGAAGACGAAGACGGTTTGTATCAATACCGCTGCTGGTTAAATCCAATAACCTGACAAGGACTTCTAGTCGTGCATATCTCGAAGAAATAGAGGTCTCAACGAAGCGTTGCCTCCCATGCTAGTACCAATGCTTTGTTGCCCAGCCTTCGCATCCGAGCTGCGGACGCTCTCACGCATCACACATGTACAACGACCTTGTATCGATACGACATCATTGGGAATATCATCGTCAATCAACATCATCCAAGTACAGACCGAAAACTCTGGGTTTTCACGTATGAGAACATTGTCACGCTCTCAATCAAACGGAGAATACGATGAGTTTATGCAATCCCTTCAGCGTGTTGTGGACCGAGCAACCGTCAATCTTGATCTCAGTGAAGTCAGAAGCTCCATGTTTTCAGACTAGGACGATGCACGAACAGAACATCTAGATGAACTGGTTTTCACCGCCGTGGTGCGAAAAACGAGAAGCAAGCACCATCAATTCTATACTTTTCATAGACATCATAGTGCTTATAGAGATAACCACTAATCACAGTGAAAGAATCCCGCGGAAGGAAGTCCAGACTGAACAGCGACACGGCCTGAATACGGGTCTATACCACAAAGCGTGTAATCAGATTCAAGAGTTCCGAATCCAACATTGTGGCTTATCGCCGTGATCGTCTGATTTGGTTGGCTAGTGTTACGGTTTAGAGGCATGGAGTCGAGATCCAAGACAAGCCGTGCCAACAAGAGACGAGGATCGGGATTGATCCCATCGAACCGAAATTGCTGGAAAATTCCACTTGCAAACGCGGCTTTGCTGGATGGGCCAATAGAAGAAATATAGAATTTGGTGGGCCGTTTGTACTTGGCAATACAACGCTGCGACATAACATGGATCATGGCTGGTATTGATGGGGCCTCTTCCATCATTGGCAGCAACTCGAGTTTGACCAGGCGAAGAGTGCGGCTTGTCCAAGAGTAGACGAAAATGGTAGCTGATGTCGGTGGACGAGGGAATAAGTGGATTTGACCGAACGGACCACGTAGAGAAAAATGGTGCGTCAGCTGCGCGTGAAGAGGCTGACTAGCATCCAGGAGCTCCCTGGCGGTCGGCGGTCGAAACACTTCAAACTGGTCTGGTCATGCACGCCTTGAATGCAATGCTATGGAGTGTAGAAAGTTTTCAACTGGATTGACTCGTCATCTTTATGGTCCCGCTCGAGCGGTATCGCTATAGGATACTTGCTCTGCATAACCGAAGAGGAGTCGTCAGCACCCAGGTGGCTAACACACAGGAACACACGCACATGCCAAGGACGATAGATCAACTTGCCTGTCGCGATATCGAATATATGTATAGATGAGGCAGTAGTAATCGGGTGGATTGAAACGTTTTCGTGTTGGATGACTGGTGGATTGGGATCCAGCTCCGATGTGTTGAAGAGGGAACCCCGTCTTCCGGTGGTAGATGCAACACAGTCGTTGTCTCGAATGTTTCTGGGAATTGCAGTGTAGTCCTGGTTAATCTCCTGGAGATGAGTTAGCGGGGGAGTTTTACTGAAAATACCCTGCTATGATACTGGTTGGAACTCACAAGAAATCACATTTGCCATGGAAAAGAGTGTTGACTGTAAAAACAGTTAGAATGTCTTGCGCTCCATGGTCCTCACGAATGACTGCGTGATGAAACATATGTTTCTGATAGCTGAAGTCGGTTCTGAATGTCGACGACAGTCATATTCGGGCTTCCAATAGTAGCTCGGAATCCGGGTCCTTGAGTTCGAAATAACGGCAAAGTACCCCATGACACCTTGAATATCTTCGAAAATATCCACGTCCAAGAGTTGATGTTCGCAGGGGTCCGAATCTTTTAATTGCTTGCGTTCCGTCCAGATTCTCGCAACACGCTCTGCTCGGAGAAGGATCCTCTGGAGTTCTTTCACGGATGTGATTGGTTCAATGTAAGGGAGAACATAATGGCACTTGAAAATAACACTTTTCCAAACTGTAGATAGTTTTGAGATGGTATTAAACTAACGACAGACCTGTGAAAGAAAATTGAAGTCTGGGGAACATGATGGGTCGCGGTCCTGTTGCGTATGATCTCCGATGGGGGTAATAAGGATGATATCTCGACACATCACGAAAAAGTTAGGCACCAGATGAGTATTATATGGTCAGATCTGGGACTGTTTGTGATTATCTTGCCTAGTCGTAGCTGGATCTAGCAATGTAATCACTCGTCTGGCGCTTAATGTCGCCGTGAAGGAAGACCTCAAGCTAGTCGGATTGTGACCCCACAGCTTGGTATTACAGTAGGTCACTGACTCTGCGGACTAGAATCCTAGAGTCAATAAGAGCTGTAAATAAGATATAGCTGAGAGACATGCATACGTGTCAAGGACAAAGGACTGGCCAGCGTGTTACAACATTGAATTTTTATATGGGTTGTTGGGCCGTGCCCGGGTGAAACAACATGTGGTCGTAGTGGACGACAAGGGGGTTGGATTTAGCTTCACGACGCGATGTCCAGAAATGGGTAGAATCACTAGGGTAGGCTGCTTTTGATCAAAGTGACAATGTGTTTCCCAGGGACGGCAGACTGACTTGAACCATTTTCCCAGTAGTAAGCTTATCACAACCACCAATCAATGTGTGTGGACAACAGCTTGTAACCCAGAGGAATTCTCATTCAGCCCCCGCCGAACTCTTATCTGTGAAGCCATACACGAGGTTCAGCGTGCCGCAGGTCCCATCTAAAATTGCCTTTTGGAACCATAACGTCTGAGTGTCCTTGTTGATATCTGGTTCTCGAACTTGAAGGTGAGGCATTCCATCTCGTCGGTATTGGAGCCGTGCCAACGGCAGGTCTTTCCATCTAGACCGGAACTTCTCGTAAGAAACTAAGTCCTTCCTCAATCTCTGGATTGTATGCGGCGTAACTGGTAAGCGTAAACATCTAATGGGCCCTCATCGTGTTTAGCACAAACTTCTGTGATGCATTCTGCCCGACAAAGTCTCTCATGATTTTTGGTGGGCGTCAAGGGTCAATTTGAGGGAGCGCATCCTTGGATCGAAGCAAAACGGCTTATGTGAATGCACTTGGGCCTGCCCTCTGGAAAACGTTGCGACACCACAAATAAACAAGTTCGCCGTGGCGTTCCCAGTGTTTTCATAGCAATCGTTCGTAGGTGTCCTTTGTCACGACAAATGTGGCCGTGGGGTTTGAAGCATTGATTTACAAATCACAAATTGGAGTCAACGTTTGCTGGCACCTTCAGCAAGCTTCAACTTGTCGCACTATACTTACATGTACGTGGTGCACTGCACACCTAGACAATGCTCATGATCTAAGCAACATGTACAGAAACGTGATGGGTCCTGAAATAATCTCAGCCAAGATGCAAACGCGCGATGATCAATGCGACGGGCATCGCGCTCGCAATATCATAGATCATTAAAGGGCGGTACAGAAGATCTATGTCAGCTATGAAACGAGGGCTATCTAATCGTACTTAGCTGTCCCTGATATGTTTTCTCTTCGTTCAAATACACAAATAGTAGTCTCAAATACCCCCAGACGATTCCAATAGCGCAATACACACTCGTCACCATCAGAGGTAAAAAGTCCATCCCTGACCCGGCCATTTTCTCTGTGTCTGCCTTGTCACTGACCGTCCGATCCATGTATGCTGGGAACAGAGAGACGAATGCAAGTAAGAAGGGAAACCCTGCGAGGTACGCCTTCTCCATTATGTCCATGATGACGAAAACCAGCGAATGCGGGTATCTGTGGCGCATGTTTCGTCCGTAATTCACAAGATGGAGACAAGCCAGCAGCGACGATGTTACACAGGACAGAGACGATGCAGTCCATTGAAGAAAGGAGAGGAAATTTTGTTAGTCGGATATTAAACGGGATATTCTAGTCCAGTGAACTCAACGGTAGACACTTACTCGTAAACCTGGCGTCGAAGTGGGACATATACGAGAACCAGCCACGCAACTGAGTAGAGAACTTTGATAACCGATTCTGATGTACTGTCAATTTCAACAGACATTTATTCGAGAGCACAAATGATTCGCACCTCCTGGAGTGAAGATGAGAGGGAACAATCCGAAGATTCCAGCGACACTACACAAGATAAATGTCCGGAAATACGCGTGTCTCTCTGCCGCTAATAAACTGGATGTCGTTGGGATTAATGCGCGCCAGGTTTGACGGGGGTGATACTGCATACCTTAACGGTACAAGAAAGAGCAAAACAGCCTTCTCGTGAACATGCCAGCCGAACAAGAATGAAGTATATCCACAGAGAGTTAGTGCAGTCAAGAACGACTTGTAAGTAGGATTTCTCCAAAGCTTGATCAAGATAACCTAGAAAAATAGAGGAGCATACTTCAGCTTTCGATGGAAGAATCAAGAGAGTTGTCGCACTGATTGAAACACCAAAGTAACGATGAAGGTATGTATAGGCTTGACGTTGGGTATGATTGCAAAAACGGTGTCACCAATGAGACCTCGTGATGTAGAAGTGACACCAGATTCGTTGATGGGTATATCGAGGTTCGTTCTCTTGGCGACTACATCAAGACGGCTGAACATCAGTTACGACAATGTCACTTGGAAAATGATACCCTTACACAAAAGAAGAACTCGGTCAAGTGCGGTGACCAAGGCCCAAAAGTTGGGAGCCCAGTAAGCGTGATTAAGTCCTCGCGTAAAGGGGAAAAGCCTCGACAAAACTTGAGGAATCTGTCCCATGAGGATGAACGGTCCGAAAGATGCAAGAAAAACACCAATGACGGCATTTGCGAGGGAAACGAAGTTCTTGATCTCAGGTCGCCCAGCAGGCGTCATGCAGAAGGAACGTAACAGATAGATGAAATATGCTGGCTGAGACGAATGTTAGAAACGTAGCTTGATTTTGAGCTGAAGTCAAGAGACGTACCGCAAGGTACATGTAGATATGTTTGAAGTTGAGTAAAACCGCGAAGAGAATACCACTGGCTAGCTTATTACCCTGGAAGCTCGTCAGGAATGATGGTGAGCCTTGAGCACGACTCGGCGGACTCACATGTCGTGCCTTGAAGATGGACCACAGTAGAATGCCGAATAAGAGGCCGTTATATTGGAAGTGGATGTGGTCCACAATAAGGAAGCCGGGGTGTAAGAAAATTGAAGCAGATATTATACGCTGGGTAGTCGGGTCAATGGCGCTTCGCGTGAACCTGTTCATTAGATGATTAGGTGAAAATCATAACTCAGATTCGTATTCTCACTTGACAAGGGCGGCTCCAAGAACGAGCTCCGTGACAATAACCGTTGTCCGCTGGTAAGCAATAACAGACCAGCTGTCATAATTGAGGTTATTGAGGCCAACAATCCTGGGGTCCACGAAATATGCCGGTATTGAGAGAAGCTTCTCGAAATATGCAAAGAATGGTGGATAGTCCAATGCTATTGAACACATCAGTCTCGGTCAAAATGAGACGGACAAACAATGGAAGCGCACTCCATTCAGATGTTGTCTGTTAAACAATTGTTGAAGGCAATGTATGTAGCATGAAGTAAATGCATATTTTCAGATACTTACATCGTAATACCATTTCGATATCGGAAGACTATGTGTAATTGCTAACCAGTTCCTATGAACTTCAAAGTCTGTCGAGCGACTAAGATTTGTGCGTTAAGCATATGTAAAGCCAGAACCCTTCCGCGGACTCACTATGCGGGATACAAAAGAAGCTTGAACGCGGTAGCGGCAAGCAAGATATCCCATTCTGTCCTTTCTATGTCCCACTTAAACCAAGATCGCGATGCTTTCGGCTTGGGTTCCTCCGGTATGGTATTATCATCCCTAAGGTGTCCATCGGTGATGCGCTTTCGAACGTGAGAATCCGCGACGCTATCTTGCGACATTAGAGAGAGATTATCTGCACTTGCGCACAGGCGAGGGTGTGTAGCTCGACGACTAGGACTGGAGCTCTATCTGTAATGGGGGAAGACCTGACTTCGGACAGGTCGATAGCGTGTCTGATCACGTGTTGACGCGTAGGAGATCCGTCGGCTTGAAGCTTTACCGTTACGATCACTTAACGCCTCCTTCAGTCTCCTCACCCCCTTTCTTCTTTAAAACTCTGACGGATAGCTCGGACGCACATTTTTCGAAATGAGTGAACAAGCAGCCGCCAGTCGGATTCAAACCAATGCCGCTTCGAAGTAGGCCATCATCCATTCTAGCTGTGTATATCCGGATAATGACACGAAAGTGACAGAGGAGTATTGGCCAAACTCTTGTTATTTAGCGTTTCTCTTGGAGCGGTACCACTTGCTTCTTATTATGCCTCTTTGAAATATTTCTACCAGGGTATGTTCCTGCGCCTTCTATGCATCACCATCTAGAGCTCACTGAGTAAAATAGGTAATCCCACAATTGCAGCGATCACAGCGGTGGTCGCAGCCAACGTTGTCCTTGTTGCGTATATCATCACCTCGCTCCTCGAAGATAGGAAAGACAATGCCCAAAGGGCTGAGCTAGAGTCTAAGAAAAGCCGGTGACCGACACCACGCGGCACACCCTACCTGTTATCCTATTGGTTCGCTGTCGTACATGCTCTCTTTTGTCTCTTTCCCAACCTTTCTGGACTTCTTTCCTATCTATGTGCCACCAAATGTTATATTTGATACCTAATGAATTTATGACGATGACTGAGTACACTAATTCTACACTGCTAGAAGCCTGGACACTTCCGCTGCCCAACTTTCCTTAAAACAGTTGAAAGAGAGGTGACGAAATGAATTACATCACTGGACCCTTTCTGGACTTCTTTCCTATCTATGTGCCACCAAATGTACTATTTGATACCTAATGAATTTATGACGATGACTGAATACACTAATTCTACACTGCTAGAAGCCTAGACACTCCCGCTGTCCAACTTTCCTTAAAACAGTTGAAAGAGAGGTGACGAAATGAATTACATCAAACTCCAACATGGTCGGTGAAATCAGGTTTAGAATGCATATCCGCATGGCTTTCGGCTATCCGACAATTTCAATTGAGCGTCGTCATCGGCCTGCATTACATCAATAGTCAATCTATGGAGACATCTATTTGTCTTCTTAGTGCCACTCACTAAAGGGTGGGATGAACGTATCAAATCGTCGGGACGAGACAGGGCCCGCCGTCTCGTCTGGCTGATATTAGTCATCCCGTCTTCTAGAGTTGATGGTTCTGAAGAAGTGGAACGATGTAAAAAAGGAGGAAGAAGCTGTTCAGGTCGTAGGTTATTGATAGATCTTACGGACCGCAAAGATAATGGGGGCTGCCCATCTCGAATCGTTGGTGCTGTGGGTGACGTGGGAGGGGTTGGTAGCGGTGTCGACGGCGGATCAAACAACGGTGGAGGGACCGTCCGAGAAGAATAGTAACGGGGAAAAGAAGAATACGACTTAGAATGATTGGGCGATATTTGGGGCCGCGGCGTTGTGGGAGTAACGAGTGGTGTGTATTCTGGAGAAGTTGACGATGGTGATTGAGACAAAGGAGCGCGGGGAGCTGTGGGACTGGGTCGTAACACTAAGTTTTTGGAAACTTTTCTTCTAATAAAAAGAGGAGATTGCGGTGGAGGTGGGAACAAGAAGAGGGGGAAATTTGACACATCATCCGCTTGTCCGTTAGACGGATGGGAGGGAAGGGGAGGTACAGGTGGCACTTCCTGTTTATCCCGTGACGGCAGGTGCGGTGTGGAAGAAGTATGGAGGCCGTGTTGATATACCCGCTGTGGTGTGGGGGTACCTGAGAGATCCAGTACAGCTTGTGCCGTACGTGGCGAAGGAGGAAGAGGCTCAAGTCTTCGGGGAAGCGTTGGATTCGCGGTGATATGTCCATCGCGCAAGGTGCCTCGGTGCGCGTAGTAAGCACGATTGCTATCAGATGGAACGGCTGCACAAACACAACGGGCGGTCTCTTCTGAGGACTGGCTTGCGCGCTCTTCGTGATCTTCCGACAACGGAGAATCACTTGGCGAACCATTAACCGTCGAAGCTAGTTCTACGGTTTTGATAGCACGCGGGCTCGGGGGCAAAGCGAAAGTGATGGCACGGTTCGCCATGAAGCGCGGTGCTATCCCCGTGTTCACAGGACGTTTGGTCGTAGTGGGATACAGATTCAGTGGAGGGGGGCGAGGGGGTCTGGTAGGTCTGGTAGGAGGGGTTCCACCAGTAGACCTCGGCGAGGTTCCAGACACAGGTGAATACAGATTCAAGCTAGGCGGTCCATGGAAAGCATCCTTCGGAGGGCCATGAGAAGATTTCCAAGCACGGGGATTGGGAGGTGTGTCACCGGATTCATGGTTGTCGGGATATGGGGGTAGAGATATCGTGACCTCTGCGTCGACGAGAGATGATGTGCTGCTGACGCTGCTAAGAGGACTCTTT
>KQ962764.1:192685-203290 GCA_001563735.1 Leucoagaricus sp. SymC.cos
CCCTGCAAGTCGCAGTATTTCTCCCAGAACTCGATTCCCATGGGCAGTACAGTGCGCGTAAGTGCACTGAGTCGTCGAAGAAGCACTGTCCCATATCTCTCAGGCACTTCATCTTCCCCTCTAGAGTCTTTTGTCCTCTCGCTACAGGAGTGCCTGATGTGTCACGATTGCTTAGAATTGTACTTCTCGATTCACCGTTGCCTGCGACTTATCACCCTGATTGCTACTGAAACGGCGCCCTCGCATCCAACCAGCGAAGACCGAGAGTCATCTTGACCGCGTAACGACCGCGACAAGGCTTCTAGAACATGATTTCCGTCGTCTCTTTGAGTCATACTCTCGCGGGTTTTGACTGCCGGAACGGACCCAGCGTTCACTTTCAGATAAATTTCAATTGGCTATTGCATCTAGCAATTATCAAGAATACGAAAAAAAGTCTTCTGTGGTCGATAGACTACGTTCTAATACTATACCGCCTGCTGCGCGGGATCTAGTGTGCTTGAGGTCTTTGCGTTGGCCGCATGTAGCAGTGAGTGTCTGGGGCACGGAAGTCCGAGAGCCTTTCGGATCTTCTCAAGCTGATCTTCTGAGTCCACCCGTCCCATTGCATGGATATTCATAAAGACTGTTCAGATTCAGGCACTTTTCGTATCCTCAATGATCGTCCCTTTTGGGCTGTGCTTCGAAGCTGAATATTTACAAGAACCTCTGTCCCTAATCACAGGGAGCACACTCGGAGATTGAATTAATCCGTTGAATATTCAATGATGTATTAAGTAACGTATACAATTGCATAAAAGTACATAGATGATCTACTGGGTGACAATGCAAAATATCGGGTAACAGGACAAGTCAAAACACGGACGAATGATAACATAGCAATAAAGAAGATCTAGAAGTCTTCATCAATGGTACTGGTGCGAAGTTAGCGAAGGCACAGGAAGCGAAGTGAATGCACTCACAAGGCCTTTGCCGAAGGTTGTTGGGGTTCATTTGATGTTGTGTGGTTGACGTTGGCCTTTTGGTAGTCGGACACGCGCTTCTCGAAGAAGTTGGTCTTACCCTGAAGGGAAATCATGTCCATGAAGTCGAAGGGGTTGGTCTTGTCATAGACCTTCTCATTACCAAGAGATACGAGGAGACGGTCAGCCACAAATTCAATGTACTGACACATCAGATCAGCATTCATTCCAATAAGTTTGACAGGCAGGGCGTCTGAAGACAACATCAACAAAGGCTCAGACACGATACTCGGGAAACGTACCAGTTAAGAACTCTTGTTCAATAGCGACAGCCTCGGTAATGATAGTCTTGACAACCTCAGGGTGAGGTCGACGCTTGAGGTGACTGAAGAGCAAACAGGCGAAGTCGGTGTGCATGCCTTCATCACGACTGATAAGCTCGTTTGAAAAGGTAAGACCCGGCATGAGGCCGCGCTTCTTCATCCAGAAGATAGCGGCAAAGGACCCAGAGAAGAAGATACCCTCAACAGCGGCGAAGGCCACAAGACGTTCAGCAAAAGTGGAGCGTTGATCAGAGATCCACTTCAAGGCCCACTCCGCTTTACGCTTGATACAAGGGATGGTGTCAATGGCATCAAAGAGATACTCGCGCTGTGCGGGATCCTTGATATAGGTATCAATGAGGAGGGAATAGGTTTCGGAATGTATGTTTTCCATCATAATTTGGAATCCATAGAAGCATCGAGCTTCAGCAGCCTGGACTTCATTGGAGAAACGTTCCACAAGGTTCTCATTGACAATGCCATCGGAGGCGGCAAAGAAGGCGAGCACGTGTGAAATGAAGTGACGCTCGTTGTCGTTCATACGGTTGGTCCAATCACGCAGATCCTTGGAGAGGTCCATTTCCTCGGCGGTCCAGAAGGATGCCTCGGCTTTCTTGTACATTTGCCAGATCTTAGACGGCAGTTAGGACATGAATGAAAACAACGGTCGCTACTTACCTCAGGGTATTGGATGGGGAAGAGAACAAAGCGACGGCGAGACTCCTTGAGTAGAGGCTCTTCACCTGAACAATATTAGGCCAATATCAAAGACGCGTGCGAAGAACATACTCTCGGGAAGGTCAACTTCACCAACGAACTTCTTGCGAAAATCATCGAGAGAATCCTCTACAAGGGTATCGGGTGATTCAGGTTGGCGTTCATCGTCGGCAAGAGCAACAGCGGCTTTCTTAGAAGGCTTCGTGGGAGATTCCAAGGAGAAGGCAGCAAGTGCAGCAGCAGCCTGGAGCACAAGATTGTAAGCTCAACAAATATCGACGCGTTCATAACACGCGACGGACCTTCTTGCTGGGAGTGGGAACGGGAGAGGAGGGACGAACGGACAGGGTAGCCATCGGTGAGAAGTAAGTCGTATAGATTGGTTAAAGTTATGCGCGCAAAGGCGAGTAGTAGTCAGAGGCACGGAAGATAAGTGAAGAACACGAGTCTTTTATAAATTTGAAGTGCTGAACGTGTGTTCTTGTTTGTCCTCCATCCATTAAACAAGGGACGTGTCGCGTCTGTTTGGCTTCATTGACGTGCATTAGCATAATAATATTAATAATATTGGGTGACTTTCCCTAACGTTTTGACACAAAACCACCTGTAATACTTACACCTTGTAGGATCAAAAACCTTTCAAGTTCCGACCGTGGATCCCGAAAGGGGATACTATGGTACAGTACAAATCCATAAGCATCGGATTTAATATGTAGATATGTATTAGACTACTCAAGCCGAAAATGGTCCAAGTCGGCGCTAGACAATCAGGCATGGATCTTGACATGACTCTCATTACACGAGCTGCTTTCAGCTCTCCTAGGTAGTTTATTCTACAAAACTTCAGTGTTCAGGGAAAATGGGAAGGAATTCCAGTCAACGAAGTGTCGGTAACAACAGCGGAGAGTGCACTCCAGGGCTTACAGCATATGGCAACAAGGTTTGATGCATATGACGGAAATTGCCAAAGTTGGCGTTCAGAAACGACGTTTCCACTCGCAGCCGGGCTAGCCGTTCTATCAGTCTGTTGATAGTATCAATAAATCTTCTGGTTATGAGAGTCCCATTTTAAGTTTTCATCTAGAATTTCATAAGGGCAGTCTTATGATAAGTCACCCATTATTAATAATAACCTTGACTCAGAAAGGGTCACTGTCACGTGATGCTTCGGGTAGATCATCGGTCCCGCCCAAGCATCGGCGTCGATTTGTCTCGTTCTCCATGCCTCCTTGACTCATGGATGGACAGGTGTATTGGCTCTTTCATTCTTACCATAACACCCTGCTAACATCATGGTCATTGAGCTCTCCCGCCAGTTGCAAAACACTCATCTATACTCCGACTCGGGCGCTCGGCATGACGGAGACGCGGCCAAACGATTTGTCGGGGACATTGATCTGCCAGAAGGTGCCCATCATCCTTTGATGTATTGTTTTTTTCACTTAAAAGTCACGCTACAGAGCAGGAGCCGCTTTTGAAGGAGTCACAACGTCGCTTTGTACTTTTTCCGATTCAATATCCGGGGGTATGACGCCCTGATCGATTTCAAGTTCGTGTCCGCCTGCTTACGACCCTCAGGTATGGCGGTTCTATAAGAAAGCTCAAGCATCTTTCTGGACCGTTGAAGAAATAGATCTATCCAATGACCTTATGGACTGGACGCATCGAATGAACAGTGACGAGCGCCGATTTATCTCGCAAATACTCGCGTTCTTCGCCGCCTCCGATGGAATTGTGAACGAGAATCTCGTGGAAAGGTTTTCAAACGAAGTTCAAGTCGCGGAAGCGAGATGCTTCTACGGCTTCCAGATCATGATGGAGAACATCCACTCAGAAACCTATTCTCTGCTCATAGACACCTATGTTAAGGACCCTGACGAACGGGCACATCTTTTTGATGCCATTGAGACCATCCCGACGATCAAACGTAAAGCCGCTTGGGCTTTGCGGTGGATTTCAGATCACAACCTCACATTTGCGGAACGTCTTATTGCATTTGCCGCGGTCGAAGGCGTGTTTTTCTCTGGTTCCTTCGCTGCCATATTTTGGATAAAAAAACGTGGATTAATGCCTGGCCTTACCTATTCTAACGAGCTCATATCTCGCGACGAGGGAATGCATACAGACTTTGCATGTCTATTATTCACCCACCTTCGGAAACGGCCTCATCCCGAGCGCATCCTGGAGATCATCACTGAGGCCGTCGAGATTGAAAAGGATTTTTTTGCCGGTACCACTTTTCGGGCCTCCATATCGTGGCTTTACTGAGATTGTCACTAGAAGCTTTACCGGTTTCGCTTATCGGCATGAACTCCAAGCTAATGCGTCAATACATTGAGTTCGTCGCTGACCGTCTACTTGTATCTCTTGGCAACGAGAAACATTACGACGCCACCAATCCCTTCGATTTCATGGAAATGATCTCGCTACAAGGAAAAGCCAACTTCTTCGAAAAACGCGTATCGGATTATGCAAAGGCTCATATCAATCACTCCTCTCCTGAGGCCCCCTCTCGTCTTACCAGAACATTGTACGTCGCGTGATTGTCCTCTGTTTTCCTTACTTACAAATCCTCAACAGTACTACAGAAGAAGATTTTTAGATTTGTATCTTTATCTACGGACGCCATACCTTACTGACTCTCCCCTTATAACGTTATGCTTAGCGTACTGACCACTCTGGTCTCAACGAACAATGTTGTATATTACCTCCCTTACTCCGTACTTATCCCATATGTAGTACAGTCGCACCCCTCTCACTGAACCTGCCATTTGCATAATCTCAACAAATTGTCGGCATGAAGATTGATTTTTCGGGGACGTCGATGACGATCCGCATGTTGCCCCAACGACAGCGCGGTTGTTGGGCTACAGTGCTGAAGGCACAATGCATGACGCACGGTGTTCAAATTGTAATGAGGACAATATTTGAGTGTATTTGGTTAAGTATTTGTGAGCGAAACGCGGCTCGTCACCAATTTAAGCAGTTTTAAGTACCTTCCGATGCTAAGAAACCTCTTCTCGGCGATCAAGCGTCGTGGTCAACCATCCAATCCTTCTCTTATCCGAAGATGTCTTTACTGGTCGCCAATACCAATATTTCTCCTCCACTTTTACGAAGTCAAGCAAATCAGTGGCCAGAGTATGAAGGTCTGTAAGACATTCACCTGCCCACTATTGTCTTCATTCTTATGCGTGTATATTGTCAGTTAGCCGACGCTCAACCCGGACACATCCACATGGAAAGATATATGCTTGTTTGACCGATTCGCCGTGCATACCCTCCATGATTACAACCGAGAAGACATTGTAACGCTGCGGTAGGGAATTCATGATTGCACAAGTCTGGTGCATGGTCTCATCGATTGGAAGATGTCCAGATGATCCCAACCGTGTTCTAATTAAGCGTATCATCGCGTTAGAAGGTGACACGGTGAAGACCAGACCTCCGTACCCCAACCCAGAGGTCAAAGTCCCCCAAGGTCATGTCTGGGTAGAAGGTGTGGCGGCAGCAGTGATTTTCATGTCTGTTCACTATTCTGATATTCCATCCCTCGTACAGGAGATGAATCTTTTCGAACAGACGATAGCAACTTGTACGGACCAATTCCAACTGCTTTGATTCAGTCCAAACTCGTCCGAATCATCTGGCCTCCAGAGCGTTTTGGTGCAGTAACTGAGCCCCAAATACCCGAAACTCGCAGTAGTCCCGCATATAGGCATGCCATGGATGCCTTTGAACGCAGAGAAGTTCGTCGCGATCGAGTCAAAGTTGGATGTCCTTATGGTGTTGATGCAAATACATACTAGAGATCCAAGGAGTCGAATGCGAATTTTTGGAGTTGCGTTTATGATACATTCAAAAAGACTTAAACAAAGCTAATCTCTATGTTGTAGTCCCTTCTACATGCTCTTTACTGCTGTCGCTTCTTGCTGTATCAGTGTCACTGGAAAAACCAAGGATGCGGTCTGCTTCCGGTGATCCTGCCGGGGGTATGTCTTTGCGAAGGGAAACCTTCACGGGTGACACGCCTTCAAGATGTGCGAGAGCGAAGATGACGTCCATGTCTGCCATACTCGTATTAGCGTCGTCCTCCGAGTTTGTTGATTGGAATACATACCTTCAAGTGACCTTCCGGCCGTTTCTGTTCAAAGGGGAAAGCGTCAGCAAGCTATGCACCATCCAGAGATCGGCATCATACCTGGGAAGAAGAGATAGATACATGGAATAATGAAGGCATTCAGAGATGCGAAGACTGGCAGAAGATGAGTATCTTGGGAGCAGCTATGGATTGTATGTGGTACCGATATAAGTTCTCCATGAGATATCTTCAAACGATGGTCCAGTGACCATGACGACGATGAAGTTGAATGTCCAGTTACTCGCCTATACAACATTCAGCACAGATCGATAGCATCAGCTCGTCTGAAGTTCACCGTCGAAAGGGCGTTTGCGGGTCCTCTCATGCGGAGACCTACAATCTCAGCGGGCTATCAAATGGTCAGATGACTCTTCCCTCCGCCACGAGGTACCACTCACATATAACCAGGTCATTCCGAGCCAGCCGACTGCGAAGAACGAGTTGAAGACAAAGAGTAGCACAGCGCTGACGATTGCAGCCGCAGAGTTATTTTCGAGGCTGCCGAGAATCGCCAGAAGAACCATAGTAATTGTTTGTCCAAATGAGCCGAAGAGCATGAGTTTTCTCCTGCCGACTCGATCGATCAAGGCAATGGCGACAAAGGATGCAAGGAAGTATTCTGTGCCGTTGCATGCAGCGATGATGCGAGACTTGACGTCGGAGATGCCAAGGCGTTCGAAAAGAACTGTCTGAGCTATTTGTTAGTTTCTAGTGGAAATGTTCAGAAGCTTAGGAAGGCTCACGGCGTAGTAAGTGATAATGTTGATTCCGGATATCTGGTTAGTTAACGATAAGTAAATGTCATGGCAGAAAAGTCAAGGACCTACTTGTTGGAAGCACTGAATCACCACACCGAGCGCCACTCGCCTGAAGTTCTGGTTCCGCCCGCTAGAGAAAAGTTCCTTAAGAGATGCCTTTCCGGAGTGTTTACGTTTGCCATCCTGATCCATCGGTACACCCTCCTCTAGCTCGACAGCTTCCTTAATGGCGTGGAAGGTTTGCTGAAGGTTTGCATCTGCCACGGGCTTATCCTCTAGAGCGGAGATGACAGCCATTGCTTGTGCCGATTGACCGGCTTTCAGAAGCCTAGACCAGTGATGAGTGGATGTTTGGGGATGTGGGGCGAAAGTGGCTTACCATCTAGGTGATTCAGGGAGCTGAAGGGGTAAAATTCGTCAGTCAGAGGTTCGAATAGTGCATTGGGGATAGACACACGAAGTTAATGAAAATGATCATTATCAGGGCCAATACAATTTGCAGGGCAATTGGCACTCTCCACTGCGCCGAACTGGCCTTGGCCCAGAACCTGAGGTAACGTTAGACTCGAGCACAGACTGGGCAATGCATATCCGAACTTACAAGGCAAAGTCAATCCACTGTGGTCACATCGAGGTGAGTTCGATTAAAAATCTAGACTTGTAGGTCGGTAACTTACATATCTGGCGTGCAGAAATGGTTCAATAAGTCAAGCTCTGGGCGGCCATCAGAAAAAAGCAACCCACGAAACCATAATACCGAACGTGATAAGACTTCCTTCAATCATAATGAGAGCACCGCGTTTAGCAGCTGGTGAGCATTCCGCATGGTACGAAGGGACTGTCGAGGTCTGTGCGCATTATTTCAATTAGCTCGGACACATCGGAGAACGACAAACGATTCCCTTACATTCAAGCCGTTTCCGATACCCGTAATGACGCGTGCTACGAGCATTTGAGCATAACTATATGAGGTCGTTTGGAGTATAGCTCCAATGATCATAATGACGCCGCCGAGAATAATTGTTCGCCTACGGCCGAGCTTGTCGCCCACCCATAGATTCGACAGTGCTCCCGAAAGGCATCCGAGTTCCTATCGATTGAGTCGGCAAACGACCTTGGCTGACTGGAGTCAAGTGCGCTCACGTAAATAGCTACCAGCAGACTCTGCAAAGTCGCATGGTTCTTGTGTAGGTCGTCAATCTTCACTTGCGGGAAAGTCTTCTCGAACTAGACCACGACGATGGTGAGCATCCCTGCATCGTTCACGACTCAAGACTTAGCTCACCTGGTTAGCTGTAAGTAGCGCGGACATGACACCCTGGTCATATCTATGATCGATCGAAGTTAGTTCTTCATGAAGTTCGGCTATCATGAGAGGATACAACACACCCGAATAGTGTGAAGCCAGCTCCAGTCACGAATGCGATAGCCCAAGTCAAGTTACGCCCGCGTAGCGATACATTGTGCAATTCTACTTCTTGCTTGAAGTCCTCAGACTGGAAGTCAGGGGAGGAATAGCGAAGGTGAGCACTAGACTTCTCAGAGTCTTCGATCGCATTCTCGACGCCCACATCAGACTTTTTGGTCATCGTCAAAGGAGGAAGGGTAGGGAGGCTAGAAGATCACTTCTTCGGGCGAAGTGAAGCGGAGTACCGACCTATATATATAAATGAGCGTTCGTGGGCCCGAAATCTTCGATCTTCTTGCATCATGGGACTTGGGGCAATCATAGAAATCGTGTGGTCAAGAAGCGTCACCGTGGTGTTCTCGAAAGCCGAAGTGGGTCGTGGAAGGAAGATTATTGGCGGAAGTAGCGGAACGTATGTCGCCGGTGAGCGTTGGAGTAGCAATGACGATGCTCCATCTCTCCTGCCCGATTTTCGTCGTCGTTGCACGCGGTTATACGATGAGGCTCTCCAGCGCCATTCTACGCTCATCAACGAATGAGGTCATTGTCATCGCGCCGTCCGCGTTTTTCAAAAATTAATGAATTTCCCCTTTTGGTAACTAGAACACATTGATGCGAAGTACAGAAGAAAGAATACATTTTGACACCGACAATCGCGAAGACAGCTGAGAGTGAGTACAGAAATCGAAGAGGTATGCCGTTATTACTTTTCAACAGTAATGGTCAATGAAAATCCGTGATGTGAAAGGGATAATGATCAGAAATGCGTCCGCATCGCAAGCACCGTATGTAAAATAGAGGGAAAAAGGGATGTAAATATCATGAGGCGAAATTAAAGGGCAGCGAAAGATCAATGTAATATAGTAAAAGATGAGGAAGAACATAGTTTAGCCCCATTCATCCGGCACAAAAGGCGAATAAAATAGAGGGAAAAAGGGAAGTAAATATCATGAGGCGAAATTAAAGGGCGGCAAAAGATCAATGTAATATACTTAGGAAAGATGAGGAAGAACATAGTTTAGCCCCATTCATCCGGCACAAAAGGCGTCACCAGATCATAAGTGTCTTCGTTCCCACCGCCGGCTCCTTTCTTCCCCTTCTTACCTCCCCTTCCCATGACTTTCTTGAAAAGCCCGCTGACGCCGCCAGACTTCTCCGGCTCATCTGAAATACTAGCCGTTAAATCATTGGGATAACACGTTTGTACCATCTTCGCCAATTTACGCATGGGGTTAGATTCACTCTGCTGCCTGGAGTAGTCTAGTGCCGCTTGTAGATAGAGTGCAAGGTTTGGGAATGTAATAGGAAGGGAAGGGAAGGGGACAGCCGCTGTTGCGGGGATGGTGTAGGTTTTTGAGACAACGGTATCTGAGGCGTCTCTCAGCATTGCTGGAATGTTCGAGAGGGTGTAAGAAAATGGTAGCGTGTTGACATTGGTAGGATGGAACTTGTTAGCATTTGGAATGCCGGAAGGAACTGGATGATCAATTGTAAACCATAAAATGGTCCGCCACTCCTGTGACATATGATGAGGCTGTAGATGACAACAAGTCAATAATCAAGCACATCGAGTCAATGTACGGAACAACCTTAAGGAACTGGACGACTGTTCGAAGCTTGAGAGTTTCGTTCTTCGCGACAGCCATAGCTTCAATGGATGGCTCCATCTTGGTGCCGGACAGTCGCGCCATCAACTTCAGCAGGTGGCGCCAGCACGATGCTTGGAAATGAAGCGGCGGGCAGCGCCCGTAAGGTAAGGAGATAAGAGTAGGCATTGGGCTTTGCATAGGCGAAAGCTTAGCAGATATGACGGGCTGAGTGAAGTCAATTGCTGAGTTCAAAGATTAGCTCAGGTACAGAGACGTGATTAGCGAGCACTTACAAACACCGTGAAGTAATTCTGCGTCAACGAAATGATTGGCGTTGAGGATGCCGAGGGGACTCGGTCCCGCAGAACCATTTATCGAGCTGTTCGCGTTCGTTGATACAACGGTTAAATGAACGCCTTTTGGATTCAATGATAGATGGTTCATAGGGGTTGCCAAATCATCCAAGGGCGATAGGGGAAGATCGTCTTCCAGTGGACGGCTAAGAGGAGGCAAAGCACTCAATGAAGACACACGCCCAATGACTCGTTGACGTTCGTCGGACTGTAGACCGACAGCCGTCAGACCATCGGACGGGAAGGGGACAGTAGGCTGCAATGAACTACTTGGAACGGGGTCGCTTGCCACTGAGTTGATAGAACGATTTCGGGCTAGCTCCATTTTTTCGTTTTGTGCGGGTGTGGCGGGGG